>WOVY01001550.1:0-19303 GCA_013436015.1 Rhipicephalus annulatus
CATCATGTCTTTTTTGCTCGGCGACAGAGAGCCGAGAATATCTTCAATATAGGACGTATACGATTCGTTGTCCCCTGGATGCGGTTGCGAGCTTCTGTTTCGCTACTACAGAACATCCTGCAGACGTGCCAAATACATGACGAGATGCCCCGTCAAGGCCGACCAATGGAGAAGTCGCTCTCGTGGTTGTAATACCAGGTTTTAGCGACGCCATCGAGGTAGAAAGGATGTAGCGCAGTTTGGCGCCTCGTCCCAATAATTACAAACGCTGGTTCGATCATAACTGTCCAGCCATTCTTCGACGCCTAATTGCGAAGGCCGGAAAATACCGGAGGGTCTCATGAGAGGTACTCACGGTGTAGTGAAGCTAAGTGGCTGAGAAGGAGCGGTTGCAGCAGCGGACGCGTTGGGTTCTGCCATCCGCTGTTGCTTGAGGGCACAACCGTTGACCAGACGGAGCTCCAGGGGTGACAAGTAGAGCAGGAGGCGTGGGAACCAAAGCACACGCTCCACCACTTATGAGACCACGTCCGGTGTGATGAGTGAAGAAAACGACAACAACAGAAGTGCGGGGCAAGGCGCGTGTAATGCCGCGCGTGAGGTCTGCCAATCAGCTGATGACCTGTGGTGGCCCATAGAGGTGGCGTGCCACGATCGGGCCCACGTGTGATCATTACGTGGCGCGGTAAGCTTTGTGGCTGGGGACGAGCCGAAGCAGCGGCAGACGGGAGACAGCGGGCCGAAGCGTCGAACGCAGGCGATCCAGGTTTCGGCCAGGTATGCGGCCGTCCACGCTGCTGCCGTCCAACCACCGCTAGGGCGGCATTGCCGGCACGAGTACTGCATCTCGGGGCGCGGCCTGGCCTGCTGTTCTTCTTCCTTGCCGAGGGCATCGCGGATCTCGGCGAGCATCTCTATGTTCAGACCGTTCGGCCACAGCGACGTAGGTGGCCTGGCTATGGTCACGGTTGCCCGAGCATCGCGTCTCGACGCAAGCTGTTCGCTGGACGGCTGGCCATTCCCGCATGGAGCATCGCGTCTCCGATGGGGTTGACTGCTCCGTAGCCGCACCCATGCCATCAAGCGCCGTTGTCACCAGAGTGTAGCACATCGGCAAGGGACGAGCGAGACGTTCTGCCGGCGAGACGGGAGACAGCAGGCCGAAGCGTCGAACGCAGGCGATCCCAGGTTCCGGCCAGGGACGCGGCGGCGTTCACGCTGCTGCCGTCCAACTACCAGCTGGGGTGACGTTGCCGGCACGAGTACTGCATCTCGGAGCGCGGCCTGGCCAGCTGTTCTCTTCCTTGCCGAGGGCATCGCGGATCTCGGCGAGGCGTCTCCGTGGTCAGACGTTCGGCACAGCAACGTACCTGGCCTGGCTAATGGTCACGGTTGCACCGAGCATCGCGTCTCGACGCAAGCTGTTCGCTGGACGGGGCTGGCCATTCCCCGCATGGAGCATCGCGTCTTCCGATGCGGGTTGACTGCTCCGTAGTCGTACCCACGCCCCCACTCCGCAAGGTCATCGTCACCATAGCATCACACACCCGAGACGCACCCCCGCGCGCCGATCGACTGTCGCCGCCTCCTGCCCTGCACCTCGGCGTTCGTTGGGGCCCACATCTCATTGTGAGGTTTTGGAACTCCGCGCCTTGAACTTGCGTGCATTGTTGTATAGTTCGATCAGACAGTTTGTTACTTATTCGGCTTCACGGTTTTTCTGGTTCTATGTTCTATTTTGATCTTTCGTGTTCTGTCATAAAAGTTGTGTGTGTTGTTACTGGGTCGTCTCAAAGTCCGTTTCTCCTCGCACGACACGCAAAACAAGCGGTTGACGAGCCTTAGCCCCGATAAAGAATATTTTTATTACATCCGGTACGGCAGCAACCAGGGCAGACGCACGAGCCAGAGAGACAGCCCGCATGACATACGATGATGATCACTACAATGGTTTGGCCGCATTCCCTGGCTGATGAAGATGAAGTACATAGTCACCGCTCACAATATATATATATATATATATATATATATATATATATATATATATATATATATATATACATATATATATATATATACTATATATATTATATATAAGGAAAGAAGTGTATACCTAAGGGCTCGTTTTTCGTGTTTTAACACAATATAATTCAAATCGGTTTTAATAACTTCCCCTGTACATTCCTTGGCATTACTGTCTGTTAGATCTCATTAATATTGTGTTAAAACACGGAAAAACGAGCCCTTAGGTATACACTTCTTTCCCATATTTCATTGAACGAGGGTCTCGTAATGGCAGACCTGGTGTGTTTAGGTTGTATAAGAGGGACAATTAATCAGCTGCCCGCTCATAATAAGTTCACGTGCTACGTGACGCCAAACATGCGCATAAGAGTGTTTTAACACTCGTCGTTTGGCTTATAGATGGCGCTGACTGTCACTCCTACTTCTAAATTCACATATAAACCCTAAAAAGTGGATGGAGGGAAGGCCGCTGTAGTAGCTCAGTGGTTTACAGCATCTCATGCGTTAATCAAAGGTCATAGGTTCGATTCCTGCTCACAGACTGGTTATTTTTTCATCCACTTTTCTTCTTCTGATTTACATTCAATTGGTATAATAACTTCCCCTGTACATTCCTCGGCATTATGTACTGTTATATATATATACATAGATATAATATATATATAGATATATATATATATACTATAGATATATATATATATCTATTATATATATATATATATCTAATATATATATATATATTTATATACTATATATATATAAACATGTATATATATATATATATATATATTTAGAGAGAGAGAGAGAAATAAAGACAAGACATTTAGAATTGAGCAGTAATTGTTTGTCCAACAGCTAGCATTTTCTGACAACTGGCGTCGTAATGCCGAATCCTGCCTAAGCGCCGAGTCAACCGAACGTCATCTTCTTCTCGGCTTGACAAGTACCCTCTGCATCCTCAAGTAACATTCATCTCTTCAATACATTTTCTCCCCCCCACTCCAGAAAAGAGCCATTGTGGCGATTTAAGAGCAGGTGACGATAGAGGGGTCGTAATATGGTGTAATGAGGTCAATATGAACAGTCTCACGTCCACGGCGTCTTTGATCAGAAGGTTGTGCAAGCGGCTCTGCGATGTAATTACAGGTGACATTTGTTTGATCACACGGTAGGGGCCATAATACTTGGAGAGAAGTTTCGTTGCTAGACCGGGGCTGGTTGAAGGGATCCAAAGCCAGACGAGGTCATCAGGAGTAAAAGATGAAAGAGGCGTCGAGCTATCGCGACCGTGTTTTTGGCGTTACTGATCAGCACTAGTGATGGAGCGGGCAATCTGGCGACACTCTTCCACGCATTTGGCAGTTTGTGACACCGTCGTCGACTCGGAACCATCAGGGTGGTATTGGAAAGTGCTGTCCAGCATACAAGAAGGCTCGCGTTCGTAAAGGAGGAAGTATGGATAGAATCCAGTGTTATCTGTACAAGTGTTATGCGCATACGTCACAAACGTGAGAATGCGGTCCCATTTGGCGTGAATGGAAGCTACGTACTTTGACAGCATATCCTCTAATGACCTGTTGAATCATTATACAATGCCGTTTGTTTGTGGATGGTACGCGGTGGTGGTTCAATGAATCACGTGGAATTTCTTGAGAAGGGATTCAACTTTGTCCAACAAAAACCCGCGCCCTCAGTCGCTGAGCAGCTCACGCGGAGCTCCATGACGTAGATTGATGCAATGTAATATGAACGAACTGACGTCACTGGCCTATGCGGATAGTAATGGTGACGTTCCTGCATAGCGCATAAGATGATCGATGGCGATAATTATTCAACGATTTCTAGAATGTTTTAGTGGGAGAGGTCCATACAGATCAATACGAACACGGTCAAAGGGTCGGGCAGGGCAAGGTAAGGGCTGTAGTGGAGCTGGAGAACGGGTAATCAGTTTCTTCCGGCGCTAGCAAACGATGCAGGACCACGCGTGGTGACTAACAAAGCGATACATTCCACACCAGTAGTAGCAGTGCGCCAGGCGGGTGTAACTTTTCAACACTCCAGCATACGTGCTATGTGGGTCGGCGTGACATGAGGCGCATATATCGGAGCGGAGATGTTTGGGAAGAACCAGGAGCCATTGGCGACCTTCGGAGAGATAAGTTTCGTCAGCACAGTAAGTCATCTCGGATATAACTAAGTGCTGTACTTGACGGCGCATGCCTCTAGCAATGCGTTGCGAGGTAGGGCCACTCAACAACTTGAGAAGCAACGCAACCCAAGAATCTTTACGTTGCTCGGGACGCATGTCACTGGCACAAAATGCAGACGCGTCGTGGGTATAGGTGAATACGGCGACTCGCCACTGGATGGGAGGTGTGATCGGGACAGAGCATCGGCTTCGGTATTTCTGCGTCGAGATCGATAAATAACGTGGATGTTATACTCTTGGAGGTGAAGTGCCTAACGGGCGAGCCAGCCGGAGGGATCTTTCAACGAGGAAAGCCAGCATAAGGTGTGGTGGTTTGTAACCACACTAAATGGGCGCCCGTAAAGATTGGGTCGAAATTTGCCTATGGCCCACACAATGGCTAAGCACTCTTTTTCTGTCACGGAATAGTTCGCTTCCACTTTGGGGAGCGTACGCCCGGCGTAGGAAACACCGTATTCATCAAATCCTGGTTTGTGCTGGGTGAGCACAACCCTGAGACCACCAGCATCCATGTGGATTTCAGTGGTGGCAAGTGGATCAAAATGTCGCAAGATGGGGGGGGGTGATGTAAGGAGGTGACGGAGTGTGGCGAATGCATCATCACATTCCGGCGACCACCCGGAAAGATCATGGTTCCCGTGGAGCACTTCGGTCACGGGCGATATCAGGCAGGCAAAGTTTCGAATAAAACGACGAAAATACGAGCATAGGCCGAGGAAGCTAAGAAGTTATTTCAACGTCTTCGGCTTAGGGAGCTCGGCAACGGCACGCGGTTTTGTCGGATTCAGAAGAACGCCATGCCTACAGACGACATGGCCCAAAATTAAAGTTACCGAGCACCAAACCAGCTATTCTCTAGCGGTAGACCGGCAGTGTAAGGCAAGCGAGCACTGTCTCGAGGCACTGGAGATGTGTTCAAAAGTCGCATGAAAATCATACAATGTGGTCTAAGTAGCACAGGCATGTCTGCCATTTGAGGACACGGAGGATGTCATCTGCCATGCGCTCGAAAGTTGCAGGTGGATGGCATAGCCCCAACAGCACCACATTAAACTGATATAAGCCTGCAGGGGTAACGAAAGCTGTTTTGGGGCGGTCAGCCTCAGCCATCGGCACCTGTCAATAACCGGAGTCAAGGTCTAGCGACAAGAACTGGGCTCTTTGTAGGCAGTCGAGAGCGTCGTCTATGCGAGGCAACGGGTAAACATCTTTCCGGGTGATCTTGTTCAACCGATAGTAGTCGACGCAAAATCTTCTTTTGCGTCGACTACTAACTGGAGAAGCCCACGGGCTATTATAGGGCTCAATGACGCCGCGTTTCAGCATGTCATCAACTTGTTCTGCGATGATATGACACTCAGGCGCCAACGCGCGGTATGGACGATGATGTAATGGTGGATGAATGCCCGTGCCGATTCGGTAAGATACAGATGAGGCATGACCCAAAGTTGGTTGCTGGTGGTCAAAGCTTGTGTGGAAGCACTCGAGGAGGGCCATGATTTCCACGCGCTGCTGGACCGTAAGGCTGTGGTCAATGCAGCGAGAAAGTGAATCGGTAAACGATGGTTCAGACTGTAATACGGAGCAATCAATGGCGTTGATGTGAATCGAAGTCGAATGATCAGGAACAACATGTGAACACAAAATATCAACTTCATCGGCAAGGCCTAGGCCCTCTCCGCGCAGTAAAACGGAAGGCGATGGAAACGGATTAGAAACATGAATGGCCCTTGATCCTTCCTAACTGATGAGAACGGCAAAAGGAATCCGGAAGCACTTGCGGTAAACAGCGGTTTCAGACAGCGTAAAAAAGAACATTCGAGCCAGAGGAGGCGTCACAGGAAAGTGCTACTAGTGCTGATGGGAAAGGAGGTACCGATGTGTCGGTGGCAACAAAAACTTTAGCAGGTGAAGGTGGCGAGTCAATGGCAGCTAAATGACATAACGGCGAGAACTGGACTTCGGCACGGGCACGAGCGGAGAGGAAGTCCCAGCCAAGTGTTATGTCGTGGGAACACTTCGGCAGCACCACAATCTCTACGGCATAAATTATATCAGCAATAACAACGCTTGCCGTGCGAGCAGCGAAAGCGCGAAGTTGTTGGCGACTCACAGTGCTCATAACAAAGTCGTGAAGAGGCATCATTACTGTTCTCTGTCTACGGCAAAGTTGCTCATTGATAGCAGACACTGCGGCCCCAGTGTCGACCAGGGCTAAAACAGGTACATTTTCGACGGAGACAGCGACGATATTAGACGGCGAAAACGAGGTCTTGTATAGAGTTCGAAAGCTGCGCAGTTCTTGCCTCCGGAACTGCTGTGTCTAGTTTTCCTCGGGGTTAGGGGGAGAGTGTCGTCTCATAGGAGAAGGATAACGGCGCTGAGGGGAAGGTGACTGGCGTCTGTTGAAGTTGTGATGAGCTGGAAAATTATCCATGGTGGCAGTCAAGCCAGAGGTAGCCTGAGGTTTCCGCGGAAAGTCATAAGTGTTAAACCGCATGTCTTTAAGCATGAGAAACTCATGCTGTCCACAAAACAATGCTACGTGACCAGCAAAATCACAGACGAAACATATGGGCGGTTTTCCGGAGTGCGCCATGGGTTCTGTAATCGTGGTGTTGATCGGGAGAACGAACGGGCAGCTGGGTGCACAGGCTCAGCTGGTGTGGCATAGGGGCGTGCGGGGATGTAGTTGTTCGTGGCAGGCAAATGTCGGGGTGCGCAATGTCAACGCTTCGGTATACGTCAGCGGAGCAGCCACAGTTGGTATATTGGCTGCGAGTAGAGCCTCTGATACTTGCTCCGGAACGACTCGCTGTATCAGGGTCGGCCAACTAGGTGGTGCACCTTCAAAGATATATGGCACAATGGACTGCTGGCGCGCGACCTCTTCCCGTACAAACTGCTTCATCTTAAGGAGCAAGGAAGTCTGGTCTTTCGAAGTGCCATTCATCGTTAAAGCGGAAACATTAGAACATGACACACTGGCGTGACGAGTAGACTCACGCTGTTTCCAGAGCTCGTCATAGCTTTGACACAGTTGAATTACGTCCGCTACCGTTTGGGGGTTCTCGGCAGCGAGCACCTGAAAGGCGTCGTCAGTCACACCTTTCAAGATGTGCTTGATCTTCTCGGCTTCCGTCATAGCCGGTTTGACATGCCGGCAAAGGTCGATCACATTTTCGATGTAGCTGATATAGTTTCCACCACTTTGCTGGGCTCGAGAACGCAAGCGTTGTTCAGCACGTATCTTTAAAGCACTGGGTGGCCGAACAAGTCTGCGAACGCCGTTCTGAAGGCTGGCCAGGTGGGAAGGTCCCTCTCGTGGTTGCGATACCACAGACTGGCGACATCAGCTAATTAAAATTGGACGACGGTAAGCTTGAGCGCATCATTCCATTTGTTGTGCTTTCTCACCCAGTCGCATTCGTCAAACCAGTCTTCTACGTTCTTGTCATCAGACCCACCAAAGGTAGGCGGATCGCGTAAGTTCATGGGGCCGGGACAAACAGGAGCCGGAGTAGTCGGACACGAGGTGGCAGCCTGCTGGTCTTCGTTTGTGGATGGGAGGCCGTTGCGAAGTTCCAGGATGATGGAATTACCCAGCTCCTTCACCAATTAAAACAAGACGTTTAGAAGCAGCAGTTGTTTATTTAACAGCTAGCAGTTTTTGACAACTGGCGTTGTAATGGCGGATTGTTTGTTTGTTTGTTTGTTTGTTTGTTTGTTTGTTTGTATCCTCTAATCCATGGCTCGTACCCACTCTGAGGGATTGACCAAGAGAACATATTGTCTCATATGGACGATAACTGCAATAGTGCTTATAACGAAAAAAAGGGAGGGGAGTTGCATAGTGAAGACAGTATGTTAAAAAAAGAAAGAAACCAAAGATTTGGATAGTGAGAAAAAATAATCAACAACGAAGTAGACACTATTAGCTACAACTTGATTGTGGTAGCCGACCAGACAGCTGGTTTTGCCAAACCCGATTAATTTGGTATGTCACGGATTCATTCAGAATTAAAAATTACTTTTCGACCCGTTTTTTTTGAGTTTCTGTTAACGTGGGCTTTATGTCGAAAAACGTTTAGAGTCTTGAATAAAATTACACACCGCACCGAATGCATCTCTGTGGCAATATGCCAAAGCAGAGGCACCAAAACTTAGAACATTTTATGTGGTTAAATTTAAACCTAGCTTCGCAAATGGAATATCTAAAAGTCGTTTCCTAATTAATGCTTAGTTACGACATGAGCCAAAATAATGTTAAATAGTTTCTGATTCTTCGCAAAACGGACAAAGGGGGGAAAGTGTCAGACCAGCTCTTTGTAAATAAAAATTTAATGGGGGGACACGGCACCGGAATCTGGAGATTATAATTTCAAGTTTTTTTTTGACGGACTCCACTGGGATTTCCATAGAAATTTGAGGTGCTGATAATCTGTCCAATCCTGCCTAAGCGCCGAGACAACCGAACGTCATCATCTTCTCGGCTTGACAAGTACCCTCTTCATATTCAAGTAGCATTCATCTTCTTCACTACAATATATATAGCTGAAAAACGACACAGAGACAGCACCAGTTCCTTGGCTGCCTGTTTTAGCATCCCTCTTTATTGTTTTCTTCTTCTTTCTGCCAGTTAAAGCTCAAGCCCTGCGTTGCTCCCTGTCATTGCACTCGGCCCCCAACTGCGAACCTGGTGGTCTGCCGACAGCGTCTCCTTGGGGTGATATTGGCTATTGTGGAGTGGCCTGGTACGGCCATGCTGGCGTTTCTCCTGGAAATTTGCCAAAGGAGGTTCTGCTGGCCGACAGTTTCTGTGTCGTAGCGGTCGCAGGTCTGGGACGCCTTGGTTGTGTCACTGCTGCTGGTTATGTGTATGCCTCACCTTGTCCACTTTAACAGTGGTGCATTCTGGAGGATGACACTGACGTTGACGGGATGGTCGGTGCAGGCCTTGTCCATGCTGGGGTCGACGCTGGTGACTTCGAAAAGATGGCACCGTCAGGAGATATGGACTCATGCAAAGTGACCGCATTAGTTGCATATCACTTTTTTTGTTAACCCATCGCTCTTGTGTAGACAGTGCTGCCAATTGTGCATTATGCACCGCCACCTGCTAGGGGGGTGGCTCATTTTATATGAAAAGAATAGAAAAGTGAGCTCCATAACTGTCTCTCAGGGGGAGGACACATCAACAGCAGCTCACGAAGGGGGGGGGGGTATTGCACGATTTGAAAGGATACGAATAAAAAGTAAAGACATAGAGAGAAAGGAATGAGAGGGTGAGGCGCAGGGACAGCGAACGACGGAAGGGAGGAGAATATAGGAAAGATGGAGACGGTCGCAGGAGCCTGAGGACGGGGCACCGCTGGTGAGAGCTCTTGTCGGCGACAGGAGATGGCGTAGGAATAATCCAGTCGACCAGAGCTATGTTGTCGTCATCGTCGTCGGGGACTGGCGTCCGGAGTTGGCGTAGGACCAGCCCAGTCGGCCAAAGCTGCAATGTCGTCAGAGATCACGAGGGCACAACCGGTCGGCACGGAATTCAGGGAGCCCACCTGCTGCACTGAGAGACGACGTCTGTGCTGCTCGCAGTGTGTCAAGGGGCGTCGACGTGTCTGTGTAGTCAATCTGCTAGCCTTGAAGCATAGTTCAAACTAATCGGTACAGCTTGTAAGATGGCAAAGGGCACAGGGGCCTAGGACTGAGGGCTCCACTTTCGCCGGAAAAAAATATTTGGAATTTCGCATTCATTGTGAGGTAACACGTGCTCTTGCAGCAGTGTCTCTGTTAAGCTAAGGCTAAAGCTGCTGATTCCTATAGTTCTGCGTGCAGTAGAGGCTTCTTTGTCGGATGTCATGTCAATATCTGCAGGTATTACCTCCACTGGCAGGTCTTCGCTGACAGTGACTTTTTTCTGAATAAGCACATCAGTTTTTTTTAGGGGCGAAGCTCCTTGTTTAAAAAAAGTTTATTTACAGCATGTACAGAACACAAAGGCTTCATACCATTCCAGTAACAGGGCACATACACTTCAGCACATCTATATTTCACGACTAACATCACTACGTTACAGTGAAGACATTTGCTCTAATATACATGATTATGTTGGCATACATGTACACAAAAATTCAATGTGATATCACGATATAAGGGTACAACGATACAATAGATCCAAATGAAACACAATTTGTAACAAATGAAATCTATATAACAACTCAACGGGCGCTGCTTAGCACCAAGTCGGTCGAAAAATGAGTTGTATCCTATCATGTTCCACCTTGACGAAAGGGCACGACCAATGCCGCAGAAACTCTTGCTCCCCGAGGAAGAAAAGCTCTTCGGAGAGAAACGCGAGGATCTCTCGTCTCATTCTCCCCAGTATCGGCCACAAGGCATGCCGGCGGCAATTGGCAGCTACGGCCTCACATCGATTTCTCCAAAGGCTGAACAGCCCCGCAACTATCAAGAGAGCGGAGAAGCGGCTACACAGAAATCGGCCGTTGGACACGAAAGTTCGCACACCCTGTCCCCGAAAACCAGCATTAACCGCACGCCGAAAAGGCGGGAAACCACACATTCAAACGTCGCATGTCGATTGGTCTCTACCATGACGCAGTTGGGGCAAGTGGAAGCGCGAACTACCTGCCATCGCTGCAACCGATCTCGCGTGGGGAGCAAGCCCCAGCCCAACCTCCAGACAAAGCCTCTGAGATGCCCTGGCAACACTGCGGCAGTTATTGGTTTCCAAGCGCGGTTCAATACAGATTGACGGTGCTGGGGCACCAAGGGCCGTAGAAGGGCGGCCATTGTGTCCACCACTTTAGAATCGGCCACCTCTATCTCTAGGCACGTAGCTTCCAAACGTCGGTGAAATGCCAGAAGGGCTCAATACAAAGATGGTAATTCAGTTGTTTGGGGACCTTTGTTTATTTGGCTATCCGGCAAGAAGACACGTAGTGATGGCCCCAGATGGTAGGGAGCCAGTGTCTGAGCGGGCATGTCATCATTGCATAGTATTCGCAATAGAGTGCGGAGGCACAATGTAGAAGCCACGACGGAAACGTCGGGGAATGCAAAACCGCCTTGATCTCGCGGTTGAGCTAACGCTGGACGCGATAACGATTCTGTGCCACCAGACCAAAAAAATGAACTGATGCAGCTTTGCACTTTCCTGCAGACGTGGAGCGATGGTTTAACAGAATGGCAAAAGTACCAAAATTTTTTTAGGTACACCGTTTGAGTTAAGTATCGGCGTTCCAAGAGGGGGAATTCGAAGTACCTGGCTGCTTTGATATCATTTAGAAGAGTTTGTACAACGGATGACCAGATGCTATGCTGTATACCAAATACAGTGAAAGTAACTCCGAGTATTGAAATCTCAGGAGACCACTGTAAAGGCGACGTGATGTTGATACGACCGCTGGGGTTGCCAATGAAATATTACTGGCTTTTACAAAAGTTTAACCTTGCACCGGAGATAATACCGAAATCATGGAAGTATCAAGAGCATGCTGCAGCGACTGTTCATTATGTACATATAGAGTAATATCATCTGCATATGCAGCGACCTTTACTTTAGTGTTACCGGGTAGAGGTAAGCCACGAATCTGCGGGTGATGTTCAACGGCCCTTAAGAAGGGCTCTAATGCAAGGATAAATAACACTGGGGAGAGGGGACACCCTTGACGGACCCCACGCGTGACTCTAAATGCGTGACTCTCACGGGAATCTAAGTAAAGGGTACTTTCTAAATTAGTGTACATCGCGTTGATAAGGTCAATGAACTTATCCGGGAATCCATATGCATGTAAAACATTTAGTATGTAGCCATGTTCTATGGAATCAAAAGCTTTCTCTTGATCTAATAAACCAACAGTCCTTGCGCGCATCGGCTAATGGTGTATTGAATGATGTCACGCGTTAACCACGTATGGGTGTGTATTACTCGGCCCAGAACAGAACAGACCTGGTGGGGAGCGATTAATGTTGCAAGAAATGGACTGATTCGGCGCACCAAAATGTTAGCCAAGAGCATGTAATCTACATTGAGCTGGGTAATAGGGCGCCAATCTTCTGGTCGCGTGGACATTGGGTCTTTCTTGGGAACTAGTGTTATACGGCCTTTGTGGAAAGAAGTTGGAAGTGTAATATCTTGGAAACACTTGCGAATGACGCGTGACATAGTTGGACCAATGATAGGCCAGAACTGTACATAAAACTCTGCAGGGAGTCCGTCAGGCCCTGGGGCCGATCCCTTTTTCATTGCGTCTAATGCGCCTTTGATTTCGTCATCGGATGGCGGTGATAGGAGGACGTCACTTGACATGTTGGAATCATGAGGTAAATCTGTCAGCAGAGGATGTGAAGAAACGAATCCTGGGTAACAGACATTAGCACCAGATTTAGCTATTGACTCAAAGTGTTGAGTGAATTCCTGAAAGTCGCACCTACCCGCAGCAGCTAGGGTGATAGAGTTCAGCGAGTGGGCAGGCGAGCCTGGTGGACAAGGCATAGCTCTGCGTGCATACCTTAGCACCTCAGGGTGCGCACAGGGTGCACGTCTGCAGCGCCAAGCTGCAGCCGAGAGTGAAGAAGCGCGCATAATACGCTGGTACCGCTCAACGAGCTCCTCTTGCCATGCCCGCATTACAGTGGAAGGACTGGGATCTCGATTGGCAATGCATATCTTCTGGATTAACAATGACGCATCTTTCGACATACGGGTGCAAAGTCCTCTGCCCTACGCACTGCAATTATGCCGCCACTGTTCTTTGAGGCGATCCCAATCAGCTACATCGGCCCCAATGAGCGATGCGCGTACCGCTTGGGATAATTTCTCCGAAGCCTGAGAGTCCTGGAGGACGCGGCAATCGAGACGCCATGGTCTGCGAACCGTTGGCGTCCCCGCTGGCAGGCGGAGAGATAACATAACCGGCCGGTGGTCGCTAATGTACACTGGTGTCGGTGGCAATGACATTACCCCGGTGTCGTGAACGTAGGTAATGAGACTGGGGGATGCATACACGCGATCGATTCGGCTGCTCGACGCTGGTCGACGCCAAGTATAGGCAAAATTACTGCCATGCACACTTTGATGAATGTCGCTCAATGCCAATTGCTGAACTAGACGTTCGAGTTCTCTGGCATTCCAGTTTGACCGGCCGCGACCCGGACCTCGAACGTCTGCGTGTGAGTCACATTTGAAATCCCCTAAAAGTACCACATGTCGGGAATTTAAAAGGAACGCATCAAGAGATTGGAACAACGCGTTTGAGTTCTCGCGTGCCGCTGGGGCATACACGGCAACAAATCTTATTCTTAACGAAAAAAAGGTGCAGTCGAACGCCAGCACGCGTCCGAAGGCATCGAAGGAAACATGATGGTCACGTAAAAGACCTCGGTTAAAAATAACGACACCGACGCCAGTCGAATGCGTGCTGGCGTACGGATAGAAACAATCCTTATGGCGTTGGCTCCTTATGGCGTGGCTTGTGCGTCCCTCGTAATACGCAACCACCAGTGGCACATACCCGAAATAGGTATAACATTTGACCTCTAAGGTGGTGCCGGTGAGAGATTTCTTCTGTGCGTTGTTTAACAATAAAAAATAGTGCTCAATGTACATGTCAATGACTGCTAATGGGGAATGAGAGACGGGAGCATTCGGCTTTTAGTCAACGCGCACGCTGCGATCCCCATTAGCAGCCATTGGCATGTACATTGAGCACTATCGGACAAGAAAGGGTTGCTACATTATACTCGCTGGGTGTAACCTCCTTCGTTTTAGAAAGGTTTAGCGAGCGTTGAGCCGCAGGGCCATGAATACAATGAACTACTATATACCATGAATGAATTCGAGGTGGTTAAAGGGGGGAAGCAGATACGAAGCGCAAGCCGTAAGAAATTAAAAGCTGAATCCTCCTGTCTCTCATTTCCTATTAGCAGCCACTGGCATGTACATTGAGCACTATCTGACAGAAAAGGTTGCTACGTTATACTCGCTGGGCGTAACCACCTTGGTTTTAAAAAGGTTTAGCGAGCATTGGGCCGCAGTGCGATGAATACAGTGAACTAGTATATACCATGAACTCAAGGTGGTTGAAGGTGGGAAGTAGACCCGAAGTGCAAGCCGTAAGGAAGTGTGCGTGTGCCACCTCTCGTTTAGTCCTTGGAATGTCCGCTGCGGAATGGCGGTGCTTCTATAAGGGGAATATATGATAAAAAGATGCGAGATGGTGGGACTTGGAGTGTTGAATAGATGGACGAACGGACACACGGACAGATGCATGGATGGACGCATGAACGGACGCAGGGGCGGATGCATGAACGAACGCAGGGACGGGCGCACGAACAGACGCATGGACGGTCACACATACGGACGCATGGACGGTCGAATTCTTCGCCCCACTCTCCATCATTCACTCCGTAGATATGCTGCCATTTTTTAAAGGAGGTGACGCTCGACGCGTGCATGGCGAACGTCCACCTTTAGCGTAACATCTTTTTACGCGAAGACTCCGGGAGAAACGTGGTACTCTATTTGTGAACTGAACCCTACCTGTTATTGTATATTGTTTGATTTTTATAAAATGAAACATCATTGGTCCCGACGAAGTAAAACACTGAGGCGAATATTGGCCTCGTGACATCACGGTTTGGCTTTTTTACGTAGAGAGTTTTGAGAACAAGTGAATGTGTGATTCTGTGTAAACTTAGCAAGGTTTCGTTCCCTTAGTTTTGCTATTTCTTTAACGCGAAAGTGTTTTGTGCCGGGGTCCACCAAGACTTCAGTGACGGATTTCCGTCATGGAAGTGACGTCGAAGAAACTACGCACGATCAGAAGATTATAAGTTCTGTCACCGGGAGTCGAACACATTGTCTCTGGTTCTGTGACTACACGCGCCGGGAAAACTATCCACTGGGCCATGATCACCTACTTCACACGCGTTAAAAATACGCCTTTTATATTTACCACTGTCCTCTCACAGCGCTGTTGGTAAAGTGCTGTAATTCATCATGACCGTGGGATCTGCAATCAGTTCCTTAACGCGTCGCCTCTAAGCTGGCGTCCATTCAGCACGTTCCTAGTAGAACTTTAATTTTGTCAACACGTTAACGAGTTTACCACAAGTATGCCACAAATATAGGTGTCGCTCATAGCGTCCATTCGTGCCAAAAATAGCTGCGTGACACTCGCCGGCTTCGCCTAGCTGCAACTTTGCCTCCCCATTTTTGCATATCCCAGTGATATTTCGGTTTTTTTCATAACATATCTAGTGACTGTGCATTCCTTGCTGTTTTAGATTAGCATTTTTATCTGCCCGGTGCTCTTTTAAGCACAGCCAAATGTAAGCATTACGCTTCGGAAACATCAAAGAACTATTGCCAGGAGACGTCAAAATTGTTCAAGCTTTTGAGGAGCTAGGCGTTTACTTTCAACAAAGCGATGTTTTAAAAAGGACCTGGAAATAAGTAATTAGGAGATACACATACGTCATAACAACAGCAACACAGTTTAAACTGCAATTAATGACAAAAGCAACAGTCATCCAGATACCGGCATGCGCTTTTCTACGTAGCCCACATTGCCCTACTACCTTGCCGTGTAACATGACGCCTTACCTCCATTGTGGGAGCCTTCCTCTGGGAAGAAAACCAACAACAGCTCAAAGCAAATTTTCACAGATTCCCACAAGCCGGAGAGTCCTTCGTCTCCCTGACATACCAACGTGCACTAGAGCACTGGACACTAAAACAACACAGAAGTTCTTCGACAATGGAAATTACTTCCAGTTCAGACTAATAATGTAATCAATACTTACACTAAAATTGATTTCACGGCGACTCATTAGATTAGACTACAAACAGATATTCCGCTACAGTTTTACACAGCTGCTATTCACTTAAAAAGAGCAGTCGAATCAATGGGTTCCTACAGTCTAAAAGATGTTCCATCACAGGAGATGAGCGGAATAGAAAGAAGTAGCTCATTTAGCAAAGAGGAGAAAGAATATTTCAGCACGACAAAATGGAAATGACGGCGTAGAAATCACGTACCTGACGAAGTGCGTGGGTTTGACTGGTTCAGAAGATAGAGGGCATTGCCTACTAGTGAGATGTTAGCATAATAGAGAGTCGTTCCAAATGACAACTGCCTCAACTGCATGATAAGGGAGGCGGCCCCACATGCTATTTAGAGTGCTCGGCGGCGAAAGGCACATGGTGTAACGCCTCTTTGGCTGTCGCACAACCCGTGATAAAATCTAACGTGAGCTGTTCGCAAAACTACACTTTGCAGTGATCTTGTACGTACTTTGGCGGTGACGTTGTTTAGCAAAAGCACGCCGCAAGCCACAATGACGTCTATCGCGGATTCCAGAAATACGCCTCATTCGATAAAATTACCTCGACGATCAGCTGCAAACGAGGGGTAAAAAGGCTTTCCTTAGACAATGACGCACACGTTTCTTCAGAGTAAAGAGGAAAGTGTTCAAGTTTCCCTGTTGCTCCGTACTGAGGAAGCGCACTTTCTAGTACGCGTGCAATAACATTCTCTGACATTTGAACCAATAGCTCCACTTTATTGTTTCTTTAGCTTCTACAACCTTATGTCACAGAACGAGCGCTAAAAATGGGCGCGCCGCCAAATTCTTGCGATACCGCGCGAAAGAGACGCCGCGAGGTCAAAGAAAAAAAAAGAAAACAAACATCCAAGGCTCCCCGGGGCGCGCGCTCTCCTCTCGGAAGCGTGGCTTCGCCGACGAACCTCCTCACCCCACATCGGCGGCCCAGCAAGCCCGCGATATTTCTAGAACGAAGGAGGCGTGGTCACGCCGAGTTGAGTCATCCGACGCGGAGGGCAGTCGAACCGTCTCGCCTCTCCCCAGCCTTCGCTGCGTATCGCGCCGACGAAATGACGAGAACTTTCTGTAATGTCGCGCGGAAGGTATTTAACCGAGCAGCCGAGACGAGAGATCAGGAGAAGACGGAAGTTAGCGCAAGAGCGCGTAGGGTATACCGCCGTGTAGTCGGCGAAGGTTTTTTCTGTAGAGACAAAGCAGGAGAAGAAGATGCTTTCCACCTGAGGGGTGACGACTCGAGTTACCGGCAAGAGTGTGTGTTTACCGCTATTGAGCGAAGGCGCGTGGCAACAGCTGCGTGTGTGAAGCCGACGTATTTCCGGCGAAGAAGTTTGAAGCTTGGAGAGTGGCCATTTGAGGACGCGAGGTTTCCGGGAAGAGAAACTTCGGCGAGGTTTCCTTGAAGAGAAACTTCAGGGGGCAGCGGAACGACAACAACGCTGGACTTTGAGTGAGTGATTCTCGGAAGAGTATCATTCAGACTTTTGTTCCAAGGACTTTGGACTGAATAGGTTTTCTATCTCTTTAGTCTTTAAGTGTCTTGGTTGTTAAATGCATGCGACTGCATTGTAGTGTGAATTGATGTCTGTGTCCGTTGTTTCGAGTGTGGCTGATTGTACTGTGTAGTACGTTGTTTGTTCGGTGACCTATTGTACTCAACTATTGTGGAGTGTGCATTCCTGTGTATTGTTTTCAATCTGCCATTTTTGAGAATATAATTTTGTTTTGGTTATCAACTCTCTGCTCTGACTTGTTCTTTGGGCCACAGCCGGCGTCCGCAGGCGCGCCAAAAAGGACCACTTCTCAATTGTCCACGCTTTCGTGGTGCGGTTCGGGGGGCCGATATCTCGGCCCTTGGAATTAGCCCGGCGATCGCCTCCCTAATTAACGGGACCGGTGTGACAATTAATCTGGCGTCCGCGATACAGGACCTTTTGGTGCACAGTGTGTCCAAAGTAGTGGGAAAGAGCCTCGAGTTGTTGATAGTGCTATCGGAACGATTTTGTGGGTTGTTCAGTGTTCTCGTTAACGAGTGCAGGGAAGTGTTCCGATAGACTGATTTAGGCAGATACTTTTTGCACGCGGCGAGCTTTTAGTTGCGAGACACAATGGATCTCGAAAAGTTAGTCGCTCTTGGTGAGAAAATGGGTCTTTCTGGCGCCGAACTACGGAAGTGGGTAAGCCAGAAGGAGAAAGAGGCAGCTGAAAGGGCCAGGGAAGAAAAATCAGCTGAGTTGGAACGAGAGAGGTTGGCAGCTGAGAGAGCCAAGGAAGAAAAAGCAGCTGAGTTGGAACGAGAGAGGTTGGCAGCTGAAAGGGCGAGAGAAGAAAGAGAAGCAAAGGAGCGACAGCTGAAGGAAGAAAGGGAGCAGCAATTGAAGTTAGAACTGGAGAGAGAGAAGTTGGCAGCCGAAAGGGCGAGAGAAGAAAGAGAAGCGAGGGAGCGACAGCTGAAAGAAGAAAGAGAGGAAAGGGAACGGCAGCGGCAGCACGAGATGGAACTCGAGCGGCTCCGTTTGCAACAGCGAAGTGAAACTCCCGTCCAAGCTAGAGTTGAAAGCAGCGAACGGGAAGATCATGGCTTCCGCTTGAACCCAAGCAAGCTGCTCGTAGGGTTTGATGAAAGGAAGGACGACCTTGACGCGTACCTTCACCGATTTGAGACGATTGCGAGGAGCCAGAATTGGCCGGAACATCAATGGGCAACTGCTTTGAGTCCTTGCTTGAGTGGTGAAGCGCTCAGTGTGTACGGCAGGCTGACGCCGACCGATGCAGCCAACTACGCAAAGGTGAAAGCTGCTTTGCTGAAGCGATTTAGATTTACTGTGGAAGGATTCCGGGACAGATTTCGGACAGGAAAGCCAGCTGATGGGGAAACGGCTACGCAGTATGCCGACCGACTTTGCCATTATTTCGACAGATGGATTGAACTTTCAGGGACAGCGCAGGAGTACGATGAGCTTTGAGAGGTCCTAATTAGAGAACAATTTCTTACTAGTTGCCACCCAAGCCTGTCGCTGTACTTGAAAAAGAGGAAGGCTGAGTCACTTGAAGGAATGCTTGAATTGGCAGATCAATTCTTGGAAGCGCAAGGTGGAAATAATTTGGCCAAGGTCAAGAAGGAGTGTCTCGAAGATTCGAAAAATTCGGCACCCGAACAAAAGAAGCGGGCACCGGAGTGTATTCCGCGATGTTTTCTGT
>WOVY01001551.1:0-20335 GCA_013436015.1 Rhipicephalus annulatus
CATAAATAGACACAAAAATCAAAGGGGAAGGGGAAGGGGCTTGCTTGCTAGGAACCCCCCGCAGGGGCTCCTGCGCAAGTAGACGTTGGTGTGTAGCGACACCACGTACACCCGAGCTAACGGGGGAGTTTTGACTTCCACGCCTAGCCATGCGTGGCTTTGCCGTGTCCAGGGAAAAGGATATCCTGGGGGTCGAGCTAACGCTGGGTGGTTGGACCTTTAAGGCAGAGGTAACACACCCCTTTGGCCCCAGCTTCCCGTAGACGGCACCCCTGGGCTGACCCACCCAGGGGAAATCGGCAGTCGTCTTTTCCTATCTCTCTCTACCAACATCTTCGTCTTTATCTCTCACTTTATATCTGTCCTGTCATCTTCTCTCTTCCGTTTACGTCCAGATTTTCTGGTGGCGAGGGTTAACCCTGTGTAGTTACCCAAACCTTGGGTAGTTATATTCGGTTATAGCAGCGATGCATGGCTGGCGTCTCTAAGTGTTCACTATTCAACCTCTGATGGGTGGCCACTATCACCGCCGAACTGTACACAATCTGTATGGCCAGCTTTTTCCCCCCTCTCCCTGATCAACCGCCCCAAAAGGTGGTGCACTGAAGAACCGTTTCTTCTTTCTAAACCGAAGCAGTCTTTTCTAAAGTTTATGTCGTCCATAGCCAAAAAGAGGAACAAAACATTCCGAGTAATTTCACCTTTTCTTGTCTCAAAAACACTCACCGAAGCAATGGGCCCAGAATACTGTGTAACGAAGTTGGGAAGCGGCGACCTACTTTTGGAGGTCCGCGACAAGCTCCAATACGACAACTTACCTAAACTGGTAGCGTTTGGGGATGTCCCAGTCTCAGTGGGCCCACACAGGTCAATGAATACAGTGCGCGGCGTGGTCTCTGATGACGATCTGCTTGGACTGTCCGAAAGTGAATTTTTAGAAGACTGGCAAGACCAGAATGTAGTCAAAGTCCAAAGAATAATTATACGACGAGACAAAAAGGAAACACCCACGAAACACGTAATTATCACCTTTGGTACCAGTGACCTACCTGATTCGATTGAAACTGGTTACTGCAAGCTCCGTGTCAGGCCCCACGTGCCAAACCCTCGCAGATGTTTCAAGTGCCGCCGCTTTGGTCACGGGTCACAAAGTTGCGGAGGGCGTAATACTTGCACAAAATGTGCATCTAACGAGCACGCATCAGATACCTGTAATTCAAACACATCATGTGCGAACTGTGAAGGAGACCATGCTGCCTACTCGAGATCATGCCCAATCTGGAAGAAAGAAAAACAATCCTAGAGATTAAAGTGAAGTTCAATCTGTCCTTTCAAGAAGCACGTAGTAAACGGTTCTCCATCCGTCAGTTTCGTCCCTCCTTTGCCGATGTGACGCACCGGGGCGCCAAGCCGCATCTTTCCGTGCCCGAAAAGTCACACAGATTGAGACTGCGGCGCACCACAAGTGCTCTCAGCTGGAGCAAGCCAATACTGCTCCGCCACCTAACAACAGGGCCAGCAGGCTCCCTAGTCTGCCGGACCTCGGACCACTGCAAGCGCAGTTAGGTCCAAAAGTTCTGTGAATGTGCCTGCCGAGCAGACACCATCCACCACCTCACAACAGGTGATGGATACAAGTACGGCTCCTCCGGCGCTCGAGACGCCGAAGGAGAGGGCGTAGCTCTTTAGAGCGCACTAAAAAAGAAAGACTACAATTACAGGGCCTCCTAAGAACCCTGTAATGTAAGGCAACACCTTTGTATACACATCACCACACAGATTAAAATGACACCAAATATTACAGTGGAACGTCAGAGGCCTACTGAGGAACCTCGACGATATCCAAGAACTGTTACACAAACATACACCAAAAGTTCTGTGTGTACAAGCGGCACACTTAAAATCAAGACACACCAACTTTCTTGAAATTACGTTATCTTTCTAAAGACCGAGATGATGGCCGTCGCCTCATCCGGTGGTGTTGCCATAATCGTTAACCAAGGAACAGCCGCTACACCTTTACCCCTTCAGACATCCCTGGAAGCAGTAGCTGTCCGAGCTGTCATCTTCAACAAATTGGTAACAATTTGCAGCATATACATACCACCACACCATCAACTGACTAAACACGAAACTCAGTCGCTGATAGCTGAACTTCCAGAACCGTAATCTCGTCCAAGGGGTCTTTAATGCTCATAGTAACCTATGGGGTGACTCTCACTGCGATGCGCGAGGTCGCTTGATTGAATAATTTCTTTTTTCTTCCGGTGCGTGCCTCCTGAATCGGAAAAATCCAACATATTGTCACGTGCTTGCTCAAGAAAGACGATGGCAGTTGTGCATGTTCTACGAAGGACTACGAAATGGACGAAAAAGAACTCGTTTGCGCGTTTTAATTAAAAAAGATCGGCCTGCTTCTGGTGTCTCAAACTCTGCGGCAAGACCTCTGTTTTGACGTCGTGACACTGGTGGAGGTGCGGGGTCTACAACGGACGCAGGACAGTCTTGCTCGGACCCGTTCACCTAGTCCAGAGACCCAGCCAGTGCACCAATTCAGTCAGCGCCTACTAGGCCTAAGTCTGGAGTCCGCACCTGTTCCGCCTCTAACCAGCATGGCAGCTCTTACCACATCCACGGCTACCCTTCCATCGCAGACCACTCTTCCCTCCCAGGTGACTCTTGAACATCCTCGCGTTCCTGAAGCTTTCCATGGGGAAAAGCACGAGGACGTCGAGGACTGGCTCGAACAGTTCGGACTGGTCGCTGTATCTAACCACTGGAACGAACAGCACAAACTTGGCCGTGCATACTTCGCCCTGGAAGATAGCGCTCGCAAGTGGTACGGGAACCACGAGGATACTTTCCAATCTTGGCAAGATTTCCGTCGAAAGCTCCTCGCCACCTTTTCGAAGACGGACAGACGGAATCGCGCACAGCAACTGATTGAGGCTCGCGTACAAAAACGCAACGAAAGAGCCGCCATGCACGCAGAGGGTATGATCCGTCTGTTTCGACGAGCTGACCCTGACATGCCCGAGGCGAAGAAGGTGCGTCACCTAATGCAGGGTGTCAAAGAACCAGTGTTTGCGGGCCTCGTACGAAACCCACCTACAACAGTAGATGAATTCATAAGAGAGGCGACTGTCATCGAGCGTGCACTGCGACAACGATACCGACACTTTGACCGCCTGCCGAACCAGACGGCAGTAACTGCTGTAGGTGAGAACACTGCCGTATGTGAAAGTTCTCTGCGAACACTGATTAGGGAAATACTGCGCGAGTAACTTCGGGCCCTCTTCGTCCCTCCTACCCAACCGGCCGTTGCATCTGTTGCCGAAATCGTCCGCCAGGAGTTGAGGCAAGCCGTTACACCACCCGAGCAGAATCCTGAGCCACAACCAGCGATCTACGCTGATGTGGTCCGTCGTCCTCCACCTTCATTTGTGGCGACACCCTTCCAGCCACGACCCGCTGCCGTACCTTAGTGGCAACGGGATTCCATGAGACGACCACAAGTTCGTCGAACTGACTGGTGGCGCATGGCCGACCATCGACCTATTTGCTTCCGCTGCGGAGAACAAGCTCACATTGCCCGCTTTTGCCGTCATAGCGATTCCGGGTTCGGGAACTTTTCTCGTCCCGCTTCTTTCCGCTCTGAAGACCGTCGTGACCACGATGCCGATCAACTGTCGACTGGCCAACCAACTACACCGCCTCGCTGGCGATCTCCATCTCCTGCGCATCACCGTGACCTCCCTCAGAGCTACGCGGACGTCACCAGAGGCCGTTGACCTAGCCCGCGTCGGGGAAATTAACTGCTGCGACCTCCGGGGGCAAGGTTGCCAATCGTCGAGACACCGAAAAGTTCCCCATATCATCGCAAAAAGATACGATGACAACCACGATGAATACGACGACGAATACGACGACGAATACTAATGCCAGTGAAGTTGTACGTGCTGATCTTGGCGTTTTCATTGACGCACATCACGTTACTGCACTGGTCGACACTGGCGCCGACTTCTCAATCATGCAAGAAGAACTCGCTGACCGCCTTATAAAGGTCAAGACACCATGGACAAGGCCACACATAAGGAGTGCTGGTGGTCAGCTGATGACTCCCACGGGTAAATGCACCACTCGACTTCGCATTGGGGATTCTAACTACGTGGCCACTTTAGTCCTGTTGCAAGACTGCTGCAGAGAGCTAATTTTGGGCATAAATTTTCTTCGAGATCATGGCACTGTTATCAACATCCCTCAACGTATGGTGACGTTTTGCGCACATCTGTATGTCGACGACAGCAGCGACGAACAACGCGGCTGTTTGCGAATAGCCGACGATGTAACGCTCCCACCGAGATCCTGCTGCCTTGTGTCTGTGTCCAGTGGGTGCCCTTCCTATAAACACGTGATAGTGGAGCACATAGTCACTCTTTTGCTCACGCAAGGCATTTCTATCGCGAGAGGCATCCTAACGCTTACTGGTGGACAGGCAGAAGTGCTCCTCACAAACTTCAGCAACAAGCGCCATCATATCCAGAAGGTTACCGCAATGGCCTACTTCGACGATATAGACCAAGCCGGGGATTGCTGTGCTTTGCAACCAGACGACGCGACAGTCCCTGTCTCGACAACTTTGTCGGTGGAAGCCTGCTCCACGCTACCGCCTTCGGATATGAAGCGCCTGCTTGGACTTATACACCAATTCGAAGACTGCTTTTCACGTACGTCAAAGGTCCAGTGGACACCATTCACCAAGCACCACATCATCACTGAAGACAACACGCGACCAATTCGGCAGAACCCCTACCGTGTGGCTCCAAAAGAACGCGAGGAGATTCAGAAGCAAGTACATAAGATGCTCGTGGATGACGTCATACAACCTTCGAAAAGTCCTTGGGCGTCCCCCGTGGTTTTGGTCAAGAAGAAAGACGGCAGCTTGCGTTTCTGTATTGATTATCGCAAGTTGATCCAAGTCACGAAGAAAGACGTCTATCCACTGTCCCACATAGACGATTCACTCGATCGACTGCGTCATGCGCGCTACTTCTCTTCAATGGACCTCCGCAGCGGCTACTGGCAGATAGAAGTCGACGAGAGAGATCGTGAAAAAACGGCATTTGTGACGTCTGATGGCCTTTACGAATTCAAGGTGCTTCCTTTTTGGTTGTGCTCGGCGCCAGCCACTTTTCAGCGTCTCATGGACACCGTACTATTGGGTCTGAAGTGGCAAACATGCTTGGTCTATCTGGACGATGTTATTGTATTCTCAACATCATTCGAGGAACATCTCAGCCGTCTATTTACCCTACTCCAAGCCATACGCTTGGCCGGCCTGACTTTAAAACCAGAAAAATGGCATTTTGGTTTCAACGAACTCAGCTTCCTAGGCCACGTCGTCAGTCACGAAGGTGTTTGACCTGACCCGGCCAAAATAGACGCCGTAGCGCAATTTCCTGCACCCCGTGACAAAAAAGGCGGTGAGACGCTTCTTAGGGTTGTGCGCTTATTACCGGCGATTTATTGAGGACTTCTCGTCTATTGCGGCGCCATTGACATGACCTACACGTGAGGACGTCCCCTTCTTTTGGGGTGAACAGGAGCAAATAGGATTCAATGAACTACGACAACGCCTGCAAACACCTTCAGTCCTGGCGCACTTCGACCAGGACTCCCCTACAGTACTTCACACTGTCGCCAGCAATGCAGGTCTAGGTGCCGTTCCTGTGCACTGGCAAGACGGCTTTGAAAGAGTGATAGCCTACGCCAGCAGAACTCTCTCTCACACGGAGGAGAACTACTCGACCACCGAGAAGGAGTGTCTCGCCGTGGTGTGGGCAGTCATCAAATTTCGTCCGTATTTGTACGGCCGCTCCTTCAAGGTTGTTAGCGACCATCAATCTTTGTGCTGGCTCACCAACCTTAAAGATCCATCTGGTCGTTTGGTGCGCTAGAACCTAAGGCTTCAAGAATTTGACGTGACCGTCGTCTATAAATCTGGGATGTGGCACACCAACGCCGACTGTCTCCTACGGTCGCCAGTGGAAACTGTCGCTCCTGATGACGAAAACATCGACGCGGCATTCTTGGGAGTTGTCAACACGGCCACAATTGCACGAGATCAGCGCAGTGACCCTGAGCTGTTACCACTCATTCAATATTTAGAAGGACGACGTAAAGACGTGCCGTGGTTATTTGCTAGAGGACTGCCTTCTTTTTGATTGCGAAACGATGTTCTCTATAAGAAAAACGTCTCACCAACCGGTAACCCGCACTTGCTCGTCGTGCCTGCCTCTCTTCGAAAAGAAATTATGGAAGCGTGCCATGATGAAGCAACTTCTGGTCATCTAGGCTACACCCGAACATTGTGCCGACTACGATGCAAGTACTACTGGCCAAAGTTACCTGCTGCTGTTAACCATCACGTGCGAACTTGCGCCGACTGCCAAAGACGCATAGTGCCTCCCAGCAAGCCAGCCGGTCTTTTACATCCAGTTGAAGCACCAGAAAAGCCGTTCACCCAGATTGTAATAAATTTCCTGGGACCCTTTCTAACTTCCACAACAGGGAACACATGGATTATTGTGGTCACTGATTACCTGTCCCGTTATGCGGAGACTAAAGCTATGCAGCGTGGCACAGCAGTATAAGCTGCTCAATTCTTCATCGAAAACATCGTCCTTCGGCATGGCGCTCCGACAACAGTGATCACAGACAGAGGACCTGCCTTCACGGCAGAGGTTTTGGAGTCGGTTCTCAGACTCAGCGGTACAGCTCATCGGAGAACAACTGCATACCATCCGCAGACAAACGGACTGACGGAGCGCCTCAATAGGACCCTCACAGACATGATCAGCATGTACGTTGACACGAAAAATAAAAACTGGGATCAGATATTGCCGTACGTGACCTTTGCTTATAGCAACGTTCGACAAGAAACCACTAGAATGACACCGTTCAATCTGACCTATGGTCGCGAAGTCACGTCAACATTGGACGCCATGTTGCCGCATAAGTGTGACGACATCCATGTCGACGCCGA
The DNA here is from genome assembly GCA_013436015.1 of Rhipicephalus annulatus. Lineage (NCBI taxonomy): Eukaryota > Metazoa > Arthropoda > Arachnida > Ixodida > Ixodidae > Rhipicephalus > Rhipicephalus annulatus. Next base: position 7,046 of record WOVY01001551.1, read on the forward strand.
AGAATTCACTCAGCGGGCCGAAGAGGCCAGACAGCTCAAGCGCGTGCACATCTGTCATCATCAGTATCAAGATGCACAACGCCACGACACCCGACACCAGTTTATTAGCTACACACCAGGCGACAAAGTGTGGGTCTGGATTCTGATACGTCGACGTGGACTGTCTGAGAAACTGCTAAGACGGTACTTTGGTCCATACAGCGTCACGCTACGCTTGAACGACGTGAACTACGAAGTTGTTGCCGACACTTATTGTAGTTCTAAGCGCAAAAAGCATTTACCCGAAGTCGTGCACGTCGTGCGTATGAAACCGTATTTATCGAGTTAATTAGCTCCCGGTTGCCGTTTTCATACGACCGCTTCATACGCCTGGTAGAGCACCTAAGTTGCGCATCGGGACGATGCTTCTTTCGGAGGGAGGCAAATGTCACGTGCTTGCTCAAGAAAGACGATGGCAATTGTGCATGTGCCACGAAGGACTACGAAATGGACGAAAAAGAAGAACTCGTTTGCGCGTTCTAATTAAAAAAGATCGGCGCTGAAGTCGTAGTCTCGAGCCTACGATCGGGTGCCTGCGGCTGCGTTCCTTGTTCCATCCTCAGGGTTGCGGTCAAGTAGCCGGCGGTTACTTTTATTTTATTCTATTAGATCTACCTCTTGTTCCGCAACTGTTTTAGTGCATTGATAAGTGTAACTTCTTCTTATTTCATGTCTGTTTCTTCTCCGGGCCAGAGGCCTGCCCTCTGGTCAGCCTCTGTTCCCCCTCAAGATCTTCCTTTGGAGTTGTTTCTCCGCAATGGAACCCGTAGCGTTCCTGTCGCTTTGGTGCCGACCACCGGTGGGTTCATCCGCATGAAAAACCCCAAGACAATCCAAACGGAACTTCGTGCGATCACTCCCCACTCTCTACTGATAACAGAGGTTCGTCAGTTTGGACGCGGGGGGATACTATGCTGCTCACCAGACAAGGCCTGCATCCAAGACCTTCTGAAGTGCACTACTTTTGCATCACATCCGGTGAGCTCTTTTATCCCACCTCATCTAGCTTGCTGCAAAGGATTGGTTCGGGGAGTAGACGCAAGTCTAAGCCCAGCAGAAGTCTTGGACATCTTTTCCCCAGCAGGTGTTATTTCTGTTTACCGCTGTACCAAACAGGAAAACCAACAGAAAGTTCCCACTGAAACTGTAATTTCCACATTCGCTGGCACAGATCGCCCTTCGGAGATCAAGGCATGGCCGCTTATCTATAAGGTCGAAGCTTTGGCTCCCCGTCCGCTGCAATGTGCTAAATGTTGGCGCTTTGGACACAGTACTAAAGGTTGTCGATCGGAGACTCGATGCCGCATATGCGGAGCCATATACGGGGCTGGTCATAGTACTGCTGAGTGTCAATCAGACAATAAGACATGCTGTTTGTGCAAGGCAAATCACGCTGCAGACGATCCTAACTGCCCTGCAAGATCAAAAGAACTTCAGGTGATTGAAATCATTGAAAGGAGACGATGCTCTCGTAGAGAAGCAATTGCAGAAATTCAAAGCAGGGGTCAGGGTTATGCCGGTATAGCAGCTCGTCCACCTCTTTCTATGGATGCATCACTTTCTCAGTCCATTTCTGCTATGGTAGAAAAGGCCGTAGAAAAAGTATTAGAAAAATTTTTACTCAATCTGTCCGACTCACTCAATAGTATTATGGATTCACAGATGTCGGGTGCATCTGATCGAATAACTAAGCGTATCCAACCTCCACGTGCCTCAACTAGTAAACCTGCCGAACATCAGTCAGATGTCTCTATCGATAACGAGGCAATGCTTTCCAGTCCTAACACAACTGAGCAGGAAGGTATATTTCATTCAGAATCAATAATTAATCGGGATGTAGATATGGATGCTCGCCTTTTGAAACGCACCAGATCACCCACTAGCAAACCTAATAATTCTTCTCATCCGAAAACAAAAAAGAGTGTGAAGGAACCAATGACTAAAGCGGACTTCTTAAAAGATAGTATCTTAGATCAAGCAGTTGCTACTGCTTGCTTATCATCATAGGGTACCTTAGAGTACTTCAGTGGAACTGCCGTTCAATTCTCTCTGAAACTACAGACTTATTATACCTAATTTCTCAACAATCTCCAGACGTCCTAATTTTACAAGAAACTTGGCTGTCTGCTGATCAAAACTTCTATCTAAAAGACTATCAGTGCTTTCGACTTGACCGAGACTCACGTGGTGGAGGATTAATGTTTTTCATTTCATCCAAAATTTGCCATAAAGCACACTTAGTTTACCAACAAATATCACACGATTATGAAGTAATGGTTCTGGAAGTTCACTTTCCCGGATGCGCGCCACTATCTATAGTCAACAACTACTTTCCGGCTGGAATACAAGATGAAAGAGCCCTTGACGTGACTGCGAGTTTTTGCAGAAACAGTATGCTATTTGCGGGAGACTTCAATTCCCATCACGTTTCATGGGGATTCCGCACTGATTCATCAGGAAAACGGTTGTGGGACTGGACTAACCGGAATAACCTTATTTGTTGGAACTCCAGAGTTCCGACATTCGTTTGATGTAATTCGAGGTCCGTCTTAGACTTGACATTTGCAAGCTCAAGTGTGACAATATCGGCTTGGACTGTTCTTGATACTGCTACAAGTAGTGATCACTGCCCCCTGGTATTTGAAGTCAGCATTCCTTTAGTGACGGTAGATCGCCAGGTGCAAAGTTTTGTAAACTACTCTAAATTTAAAAAGAACTTACAGTCAACGCTGTCTTCCTTGCCCAATATGGAAACAAATATGAAAGCTATGAGCCTTTGTTCCACCCTAAAGTGTACAATTAAAAAATCACAGTTCACTATATCTTCAACAAAGGGAAAATTCATATCTGCCTGGTGGAATGCGGATTGCGCCAGAGATTATAGACGCCGCAACGCTGCATGGAAAAAACTCCTCACCAACCAATGTCCGACTAATTGGAGAAATTATTTATTTGCTAAAGCTACCTTTAGGAGAACAGTTTCATTAGCGAAAGACGATTATGAAGAAAAACGGTACACCTACTTATCCAAGAGTGGCAACAAGAAAGCTCTATTCAGATTTCTCCGTAATCGTAAAGCTATTACAGCACACGTAAATATTGACTCAGTTATTTTTTCTCCAACTGATTTGGAAAATACATTAACGGAAATTGCAATAGAATTGGAGAAGAGATTTACATCACAAATCAAAATAAAGTGTACAAAACCGACATTCGGAAATGATTTTATTGAAGTAAGTAGGGATGAACTTGCGCACGTCGTTCGTATTCTGCCAAACACAGGTCCTGGACCAGATGGCGTCACTTCGGAAATGTTAAAAATATTATTCGACACCTCTCCTGAAGACCTCCTTAACGTTGTCAACTATTCACTTGAAAATAGTTGGATACCTCCTGACTGGAGACTTGCAAAAATAATACCGCTTCTTAAAAAACAGGGACTAGGAATGCAGATAGATAACATTCGGCCAATCGCTTTAACATCACACGTAGTTAAGTTAATAGAAAGAATACTTTACAGTAGAGTTACGAAGTTCATAACAGATAATGCGATACTCAGTGCGTGCCAGATTGGATTTAGACCAGGTTACTCTATATGGTGGGCGCATGTTGATTTAGAGGCTCGTATAAAGCTTGCTCGGCACAGACGACAATATGCGGCCCTAGTAACCCTTGATTTAGCCAAGGCATATGACAGTGTTGAACATGCTATTCTTATCAATGTCCTAAAAGAGCTTACGTTCCCGCAGTACATAACAAATTGGATATACGAATTTTTAAAAGACAGAAAATTTTATTGCTTCCAACGAGGTATTTCCACGCCGAAGTATAGCCAAACGAGAGGTGTTCCTCAAGGCTCTGTTCTATCGCCTGTGCTATTTAACATTTTGTTAAGTTCAATACCACAGAGTGATAAGGTACACGTATATGTATATGCAGATGATATCGCGTTCTTTGCATCTGACAACGATATTTATTCACTACATTTGACTTTACAGTGTTATTTGGCAACATTGGAAACCTGGTTTCAGAAAATTCATATGAACCTGAACGTAACTAAAAGTGCTCTAATAGTTTTTCCGTTGGACGCACCAGTTACTATTTCTCTTCAGTACCATCAGGAAATAATACCCCAGGTTAATTGTATTAAATATCTGGGTGTACTGTACGACCAAAAACTGAGCTGGCGTGACCACATTGAATATATTAAAATTAAGGCTACACGCGCTGTTGGAATGATAAGTAGGCTTAGCCGCCTCCGTTCCGGTCTTCGCAGAGATACGATGATCATGATTTATCGCATGTACGTTCGTCCGATTCTTGAATTCGGATGTGTACTATTCTCTGGTGGACCAGCATACAAAATAAACCCCCTCATTCTTTTAGAGCGGGAAGCCCTACGTAGTTGTTTAGGTGTGCCAAAATTCACAGCTAACAATGTTTTGTATCAAGAAGCTCGGATACCCACCCTTGCTTGCAGATTTCGTATTTTAACAGTAAACACCTATTTAAAATTTTCTGAATCCACTTTAAGAAGGCGACAATTTGTATTCTTTGCCGAGCCTGGTGTCTTCTTCAATGAGCATTGGTCCCGTGTATATAAACCCCAAGTGCTATTTGTTCAAACACTTCTAGATGCTTTAAATGTTAATATATTCGAGATCACACCACCTGTCAAACCAATCGGCCAAGTCCAAATAGAATTTGACGATATCTTCCCCATGAACGCTAAACACTTGCCCTCTAAATATTTGATTGGTTTATTAGAACAACACCTGTCTCAATTAGGTACTAATACAGTAATTGCAACGGATGCATCTATGAGTGGCGAGAAGGCAGGTGTGGGTATTTTTTCTCTTTCATTATTTTGGTCATTTTCATTACGCCTCCCAGATTATACACCAATATTTGAAGCGGAATTAACGGCCGTTATACTAGCTATTCGTAAACTTCCTGCGACTCATTCGACAGCTGTGATAGTGACGGACTCGTATTCCGTGTGTTCATTCTTATCATCGTCATCGACACCAGCAGTACTAGAGACTTTTAAATCATTAATCCCAGCAAACATTCGTCTAGTGCGAATGATATGGGTGCCAGGCCATCGTAGTATATTTATAAACGAGATGGCTGACAAACTTGCGCGAACATCTCTTGATCTTCCGATTGTGCCAATCATGCCTCCTACAGCTTATGTAACAGCAGCGAGGTTTAGAAAACTTTCCCTTCTTGAAGACTCATCAAAAACCATTATACCGAATCCAGATTTCTCGCACCTGCAATTCACATGGAATAATAAATGGTGTCCCACGCGTAAATTGGAAGTCTTGGTAACAAAATTACGTTGCCGTGTACCACCTCTTAATTTCTTCTTAAACAGGTCTGGTCTGGTGCCATCCCCTCTGTGCTCAAGCTGTAACGAACCTGAACATATCGACCATTTTCTTATCACATGTCACCGATTCAAAAATCAAAGAAAAAACTGCTTCGAAATTTTATTCAGAAAATTAGGAATATCACTTAATACTCCCAATGTTTTATCTTTTGGGGCCATTTCATTGGGACATAGCGACAGGAACATCTGCAGGGCTCTCTGCGAATTCATATATAACACAAGAAGATTACCTTGCTGAGTCAGCCATCAGCTCTCGAATTTTACTAGTCACACTACCACTTATTATTTAGCTGATACACTGCAATGATTCAACTTTCAGGAGAATTTCATATAACGATTCCACCACAGATATTCAACAAATTCTATTATTTCTCCCCCCCTCCCTTTTTATTTTTTTATTTTTTTTACATTGCGCCAAATCAATTTCACAGTCAAAACACAGTAATCATATTCCCCTAATCTAGAAAATCTATAGGTATTTACTTGCATTAACCACCGGCTTCTTGGCCAATCCCCCTTAGTGGGTGAGAGCCAAAAAAGAAAGGAACAAGCAAGCAAGCAAGCAATCGACCTGCTTCTGGTGTCTCAATCTCTGCGGCAAGACCTCTGTTTTGACGTCGTGACAACATTACAACATCGCTAACAATACGTACTCAGTTATTGACCTCATCATAACATCCCCATCACTCCTGCATCTACTTAAATGGAAAGTCATTAATAATTCATACGGCAGTGACCATTTTTCTATCGTTATCAGCACATCAATAACAAATATATGTCCTGCCCAGGCTCCCAAATGGCTCACCGACAAAGCCAATTGGGAACAGTATCAAAAAATGACTCTCCTAACTTGGACTGACATGGAGGAATTAAGCGTAGAAGCTGCTGTGAGCTACCTGACAGCATTTTTGATTGATGCTGCAACGAAATGTATACCACAAACATGTGGACCATCAGGCAAACTACGAGTCCCATGGTGGAATAACGAGTGCCGTAATGCGCGCAAAGAACAAAATAAGGCATGGAAGTTGCTTAGAGACTCGCCTACAGCCGACAATCTTATAAGCTTTAAGAAGATGAAGTCGCAAGGAAGGAGAGTGCGCCGACAGGCGAGAAGAGAAAGTTGGCATAAATTCTTATCAGGCATTAATTCATGCACAGATGAGGTGAGAGTCTGGAAAATGGTTAGTAAGGTAGCAGGACGACAAGTACACACAATTCTTCTAGTGAATACACAAAGGGAGAGCTTGGAAGACCAGGCAAACACTCTTGCGGCGCACTTCCAGCAGGTCTCCAGCTCATCACACTATAGTAAAGCGTTCCAATGATACAAAACCAGAATAGAAAAACAGAGATTAGAGCGCAAACCCACAACACATAAGGCATACAATGAACATTTCTGTTTGGCTGAACTGCAAGCCTCACTTACCTGCTGCAATAAATCTACACCAGGCACGGACCGTGTGGCATATAAAATGTTAAAACACCTGCCCACTGAAACCCAGAAATGCTCTCCTCTCTCTGTATAATGCGATGTGGTCTTCCGACGAGCTAGCCTCAGCCGGGAAGGAAGCTATCGTTATCCCAATTCTAAAACAAAGCAAAGACCCAGCCTCAGTTTGCAGCTGCAGGCCAATAGCGTTAACCAGCTGTCTTTGCAAGGTCTTTGAGAAAATGATTAACAGGCGCTTGATGCACTTCCTTGAAATTAAGGGCCTTTTTGACCCATACCAGTGTAGGTTTCGAGAGGCTCGGTCCACCACCTACCACCTTGTCCGTATCGGGGCACAAATTCGCGACGCTTTTGTTCATAAGCAGTTTTTTCTTTCTGTGTTACTCGATATGGAAACGGCATATGACACTATGGTGCTTTGGCATATTGCGAGACCTGTCACATTTAGGTGTGCAAGGTAGAATACTGACAATTATTGAAAGCTACCTGTCCAACCGTACATTCCGTGTGCGAGTTGGCACTGTCCTATCTCGAGTATTTGTCCAAGAAACAGGAGTACCACAAGGAGGTGTATTGAGCTGCACACTTTTCATAGTTAAAATGAATTCCTTGCACCTGTCTCTCCCACGTAATATTTTTTACTGCATATATGTCGATGATGTGCAGATTGGTAACAAATCGTGCCACATTTCAATGTGCCAACGTCAAGTTCAACTAGGGTTGAACAAGGTATCTCAATGGGCAAATGAGAATGGTTTCATACTCAACGCGCAAAAGAGCACATGTGTCTTGTTCAGCCGAAAAAGGGGCCTCCATCCTGACCCTGACATTGACCTGCATGGTCAACCTCTGTCACTGAAAACCGAGCACAAGTTTCTTATTCTCATACTAGACACTAAGCTAACCTTTATCTCGCACATCAAATATTTAAAGGACAGTTGCTCAAAAACAATGAACATTTTGAAAGTGTTGTCACGTACTACATGGGGTAGTGACATAAAATGTCTGATGAATCTATATAAAAGCCTCATACGCACACGCCTAGATTACGGTGCTATAATCTATCAGTCGGCAACACCATCAGCCTTGAAGATTCTCGACCCCGTCCACCATCTAGGCATTCGCCTCTTTACGGGTGCTTTCCGAACAAGCACTGTGGAGAACTTGTACGTGGATTCAAATGAATATGTGTATATATATATATATATATATATATATATATATATATATATATATATATATATATATATATATATATATATATATATATATATATAGTGGGAGTAATAATTCAATGGGCCAGTTAGTCTTCGTGAAGATATGGAATATGGCACAACGGGAGCGTCTTCAACAAGCCCATTGAATTATTACTCCCACTATATATATATATATATATATATATATATATATATATATATATATAGTGGGAGTAATAATTCAATGGGCCAGTTAGTCTTCGTAAAGATATGGAATATGGCACAACGGGAGCGTTTTCAACAAGGATAAATATCTGCATCCCTCTAGACTTGAAAGATGTCTGCGAGAGTGAGAGGGAACTAAAAAAAAGGAAAGAAAGAGAAAAAAAGAAAAAAGGGGGAAGAAAAAAAGACGAAAAGAAAAAAAGAAAAAAGACAAAGAAAGAAAAGAAAGAAAGTAAAAAAGAACCACTGTCAACGCCGAGAACAAAACCAACTGGCCATGTACGTCCACATCCGGCGTAGGTCCTTTGATACCAAGTGAAGGTTCGCCAATTGCAACTGCTGTTTCGATGTCCAACTTGAATTGTCTGGTGGTCCATAGAGTAGTCATTGGGTGTCCAAGCACGGGATATACTTCATAGACCCTGAACAAGAGAGGTATTCGTACTGATCAGAGCACAATACAAAATAAGGAAGTCTTCACATCAATTCAATTGAAGTGTATAAAAGATATATATCAAAAACCTAAGGCAGTGGTGGAAGCGTCTAAGAGAGGGCTTGTTTCGCACTGAACACCTAAAGCTTGGATGCCTCAAGCATGAAAGGGTCCTAGCAATGATGTTTATGAGTGCTTTTTAATGGCGCAAGGGCCAATTGATGGCCAAAGAGCGCCATTTCAATAGTCTAGAGATATGTGTTCTGGTTTACGCGCTCAGCAAAGACACAACCACACGAGACGCTAGCTAGCAAGGGACTGTTTATTGATGGCCACCGCGCCGCGCGCGCACCCTCTCCCAAGGTGGCCAGGCGAGGTGGGATCATCCCGATCTATCAAGCGGTGGCCCGCCTGGTACATCCTCCTTTTTCTTTAGGTGATGTAGTCGGCAAAGCGCGTCGGTGCTCTACGTGGCCTAGTTGATCTTCTGAGACTCGAGTCGGCTGCTTCTTGTGCCTGGCAAGTGACCTTATGCTGGGACGGGACCACGTCGGGGTCCCTTGATGGTTGACTTGCAATGGGTGGTGCACGTGCAGCTGACTGGTTCAGTAGAGCATCCGATGCAGGCGCCTGTTGCGACGGATGTCGTTCCTTTCGTGATGCGGATGCTGTTGTCAAATCGGGCGCTGTATCTGATGTTGAATGTTGTCTATGCTGTATAGGCGACGGGATTATCGGTGCGACATCCTTGTCATCCAGTGGGTCTAAGTGTTCGGGCGTCCTTTTAGATGCTGACGATTCCTTCGATAACGCCGGCCTTCATCTGTACAGACTATGTAAGATCTAGGGCCAGCAAGTTTCTCTACTCGGGCTTTCGGAAACCACCCCTTGTCGTTTCTTATTCTGACGACGTCCCCTTCGGAGAGAGGTGTGAGAGGTATGCCTTTGCAGTGGATCCTGTGGATGTTTCCGCACTGACGATGTCGAAGCCGATGAGAAGTCTGGAAGTCGTCCCCGAAGCATCCGTCCCATAAGGAGCTGACTTGGTGTGCGTCCGTCTATCAGGGGCGAGATTCGATAATTGAGCAGTGCAACCCAAAACTCCTCGCCAGCATACTCACTTTTCTTCAAGAGGCGCTTTACGACCTGTACCCCTTTCTCAGCTAGACCATTGGCCCTGGGGAAGTGTGGACTGGATATGGTATGAGTAAAATCGTATTTTACTGCAAACTGTCTAAACTCTCGCGATGTGAACTGTGGTCCTCCATCGGTACAGACTTCAATGGGTATACCGTGGCGAGCAAACATGGTACCTAGTGTGTCCACTACGACCTGACTTGTTGACTGAGGCAACTGTTCCACTTCTGGGTAGTTGGAGTAGGCACAGTACGCAACCAGGTAACGCTTGCCCCCATGGTCAAATAGGTCGACACCAATTCGCTGCCACGGCCGCGTTGGGATTTCCCTCGATAACAGTGGCTCTGAAGGTTGCCGGTAGGCAAAGTGCTGACATGTGGCACACTTGCTAATGAGTGACTTGATGTCAGCATTCATCCCAGGCCAGTACATCAGAAGGCGAGCTCTGGCTTTGCACTTGCTCATTCCCAAATGGCCTTCATGAAGACGTTGCAGCATGGATCGCCTCAGACTCTTTGGGATGACCACCCTGCTGCCCCGCAAAAGCACTCCATCAACATATGACAGTTCTGACAAACATGGAGCTAATTCGCCTGAGAATGGTCGTCCTTCCTGGAGTGCCTCCACCACTTGCTTGAGGTATGGGTCCGCCAGGATTGCAGAGGTCAGTTCAGTCTTCGTGTTCTCACTTACGATGCTGGCTAGCACGCGAGTCGCATGGATGCATACGTCTTGTTCGCTTTCTCCGTCACTCGGTTGGGTTCCTGGAATTCGGGACAGCGTGTCCGCCACTAGCAGATGCTTCCCAGGAACATACTGCAATTTGATATCAAAAGGCATTAGCCTCAAAAAATAGCGCTGCAATCGTGGCGGCATTTCACTCAGGTTCTTTTGTGAAATAGCAAGCAAAGGTCGGTGGTCTGTTTCGACTGTCACTGATAACCCCAGTACGACTCCCGGAAACGCTCACAAGCAAACGTCACGGCCAGCGCTTCCTTTTCAATTTGGGCATATTTTGTTTCAGCCTTTGAGAGCACCCTTGAAGCATAACCCACTGGGCGCCAATCTTGGTCATGGAGTTGAAGAAGAGCAGCACCTACTGCAAAGCTTGATGCATCAGCTGAGAGTTTCGTTTGCTTCAATGGGTCAAAAACTGCGATCACTGGAGCCGATGTCAAAGCCTTAATAAGATCTTTCCATTCTTTGTCATGGTGAACTTCCCATATGAATTCAACATCATTCTTTATCAATGACCTAAGGGCGTCAGTTCTTTTTGAGAGATTAGGTATGAATTTGCCAAAGTAATTCATAATACCTAAAAACCTTTGAACTTCCTGTTTACTCGACGGCTTTTGCATGTTGGCAACGCATTCAATGAGACTAGCATCGGGTTTTATTCCTTCTTTGCTGATACAATCTCCCAGGAATTTAAACTTCGGCCTTAGCGAACAGACACTTTTCTTTGTTCAGTGTCAGGCCAGCCTTTCTCGCTGCCATCAGTGCTGCACGCAGGCGTTGATCATGCTGCTCTTTTGATGCACCCCAAATTAAAATATCATCGACATATACGCGTGTGCCCGGCAGGTTTTCAAACACTTCCGTCATTGCCTTCTGAAATACTTCGGGGGCGGACGCGATACCAAATGGCAGGCGCAAAAATCGGTATCTTCCGAACGGCGTGCTAAAGGTGCAGATCTTTGAAGTGTCTTCGTCTAAGGGGATCTGGTGAAACCCGCTATTGGCATCAAGCTTGGTGAACATCACCGCTCCTGCCAGCTCTGCTTCTATTTCTTCACGTGAGGGTAGGTGATAATGCTCGCGTTTAAGGCTTCGATTAATGTACCGCGGGTCCAGGCATATTCGCATGCGGCCATTCTTCTTCATAATAAGAACAAGTGGACTCACCCAGTCCGACGGCTCTTCCATTTTGCATATGATGCCCTGCGAGACCATCCGGGCCAACTCCTGCTTAAGTGGCGCTCGCAGTGCGTGTGGCACTTTCCTCGGCGGCATGATCGTGGGGCGCGCATCATCCTTCATTGCCAGCGAGTATGGTCTACTGATGCAGCCCAGACCGTGGAATAACTCCGGGAACTCGGTGACCCAGTCGGTGCTAACGTCACTTCTTGAAGACACATCGTGAACGCGGGAAATCAGCCCGAAGCGCTCTGCTGCATTCAATCCGAGTAGGACTTGCTTGCCTCTCTTGACCACAAAAAAACTGATATTCTCTTGCTGCTCTCCTAGACGTAGTGGCAGACTGATAACGCCCAAATGATGTATTTTTGCTTCCTTCGTAGTTAGTAAGTACTGTGGTCGATGGCCGCACCATGGTCGGCAAACGCATCCTGCGAAAGTACGAGTACGGCAATATGTTCGCTTGCGCTCCTGTATCCACTTTCAGTTCTGTCGGGTGCCCGGCAAGGTCCCCTGCCACCGTCCAATCCTGATTTTTGGACACGTTTCTGATTTGCACCGTGAGAACTTGAATGTCTTCATCGGGTAGCGGTCCGAGGACTCCTCCAGTGCATCTTCTGTTGCAGCGACGCCTAACTCATGAACGCCGCGTCTACTCCTGCAGCAAGCTGCAAAAATGGTTTCTTTGTTGCACAGCGTGCAACGTTTTTTTTCCAAACGCTGGGCAGCGTCTTGGTCCGTGAATCTTGCCACAGTAGCCACAGCGTCGACGTTGTCCGCTCGTACGAGACTGTCCGGCAGCGTTTGCAATTTTTTCGACTCTCTGCACCTTCGCTTCGCTTCAAGAGCACGGTTCTGCGTTGCTGCCAGTTCCGCGGCTTTGCAGATTTCTACAGCTGATTCTAGGGTTAAGTCCTTCTCCTGAAGCAGGCGTGCACGTAGCTTCTTGTCGACGATACCGCACACTATCTGGTCCCTCACCATCGAGTCCCTAAGTTCGCCAAAATTACAAGTCTGTGCTTTCAACTGAATATCGCGCAAAAACTGTTCGAAAGGTTCACCATCCTGTTGTTGCCGACTGCGCAAACGTACCTCTCGAATGTCTCGTTGCACCGAGGCGTGCAGTAGTCTTCGAAGGCTTTGACGATCGAGTCATAGTCTTCTCGTTGTTCTGCTGATAGAGGTAGGGTGTTAAACACTCAATTGCCTCTGGGCCCGCGACGTGTAGAAAGATGGCAGCCTTCTGTGCTGGCGTCCGTTTCTTGTTGGTCTCATAGCTTGAAGTAGAGTTCGATTCGTTGGCGGAACTTTTTCCAGTTGTCGGCCGGAGCATTTGTCAGTACAAGTGGCTCGGGTGGTGGTAGGCAGTCCATCTTCAGCGCAGGGTTCGACTGTTACACTTCTGACACCATGTTCTGGTTTACGCGCTCAGCAAGCAAGCTCATTGCACTGGACGAAATGTGCCGAACACAAGTGGTTCTCCACATCTCTCACA
>WOVY01001552.1:0-212398 GCA_013436015.1 Rhipicephalus annulatus
GTTGTTGACCGGCGCCGGAGCTGAAGAGGGAGCGCGCTCCTTTAATCTTCAAACAAGTAACCGAACGACCGGCTGCCTACTGTTAGGAACCGGCGCCAGGTCTGACAATGGATCGGCGTTCCTTTTGATGTTCCTTTTTTCGCCAAACGGGTTGGCGGCCTGTGTCCGCCATGTATTGTTCCCCCCTGGCCGGAGGGTGCGGCGTCTTGCCGCCACGACCCGTGAGCAGTTCGGGAGACCACAAGTGCAGCTTCTTCTTTGGAAGATGACGGCGGCGGCGGCGGCCGGAAATCGTCCCTCTAATTGAACGAGTCGTTCGGCGACCATTTGAAGCTTGTTTCGGCGGCCCTTTCGATGGATGCAGTCATCAACTTCAGACCCCTCGCCCAGCGACACCCCTTGACGAGGAGGCCACGTTCGTGCCACATGGCCGTGCAGTGACCACGCTTCAATTTTGAACGTTCACGTGGACCGTGCGTGCTCGTCACCCTCGCGGGTAATGTGTGATCCGTGGTTGGACGGTGCCCTCTGTACGCGGTCCCCGATCTAGGGATCTGGGGAGACAGACCCTTTATAATGAGCCCCCACGGCTCATTCGTGTGCTTTTTTTCGAGAAGAGAACCAGGCAGAACAGAGCAGAACCGAGCAGAACCATGTAGAACCAAGCACCATGGAGCGCTATGTTAGGAGTCATGTAGAGGCCTGCCACGTTTGAGGGCTCACCGTGTAGGGAGTTCGCAATGTATATATTGTAAATAAACCCTCTTCAAGTCTCTCTTCCTCCTGCCTCGACAACTTCATCCCGGACCTCCGGTGTCTGGAAACCCGGTCGCAACAACTGGTTGGCAGCGGTGGGATACGAGTCTGCGACGGAGAGCGACATGTACCGGAGGCCAGCCGAAAGCCCTGGAACTCGGCGGGATCGAAGCAGCGTACCACCACCGCACGTAATGGGGTGAGTGCCTGGCTTTGTGCTTGAGATATATCGAGTCTTTTAGCCTAGATTCGTTAAAAGATAGATATAACCAACAACTGCCTGGCCACTGTGGTTGTTATCTCAGCACAAGGCAGCACTGGATGATTATCTGAGCAAGTACGCTAAAGCAGGAAAGCTTAGATGATTCAATAGGAACAAGTGGTAATGTTTCAAAATTTCTAAGGGTACGTTGCGGGTTAAATTTTAGGATGTTGTAAAAAGCAGGAGTGAAAAATTAACAAGAAAAAGTAGAGAGGGATGTTGGCCACGTAGTGCTACTTGGGTGCTTAAGCTTGTGGTCTCCGCTGTGAGATTTGCCAGGCTTCAATTTCTCTAGACCCAGAATTGAAACGCTGGTGGGTTTGTGTTTTGTCACAGCTGAGCCAAAGCAAAGTAGTCGCCATGGATCTTACGAGATTGACGAGAGAGGACCTGCTGAACCTGTGTTGGGATCTGGAGCTAGATTTTAATGATGATATGCCTGCTTCTAAACTCCGCGAAGTGATTCTCGAAAGCAATAGTGACAATGAGGAAATCGAGCACTTCGGGAATATGTACTTAGGACCAGGAGAGGAAGTACAAAGGGCGCAAAGAAAGGAAAGATGGCGCCAGGAGGAATTGGAAGCTGAGCGCAGGCATGAAGAACATATAAAAAGGATGCAGGAATTAGATGAAGAGATAGAAAGGCTTATTGTGAATTGGTGGCATTGCAGCAGAGTGGTCAATCCATAGATGTAGCGCACGAACGGTGCGATGTAGCGGCGGTGCCATTTAAGACCGAAGCGAAGGCTACAGGTCAGACATCTGTAGATGAAGTGCACGAACGGTGCGACGTAGCGGCGGTGCCGATTAAGGCCGAAGAAAGGGCTACAGGTCAGAAATTTGCAGATGTACCGCACGAACGGTGCGTTTCAGCAGCGGTGCCGTTAGGGCCGAAGAGAGTGCTGCGGGTCTGATATCTGTAGATATAGCGGCGGTGCCGTTTGAGGCCAAAGAGAAGGCTAGTGCTGTAAGGGAATGGAACAGGTTTTAACCATTCTGAGGGAAAAGAGCTCGCGGTCACAGCAGGGTGTGAGGGTTCCGTGGTGGTGGAAACGAAGTTAAGATTAACAGAGTGTTCCATCGAACCTTGCAGCCCTGTAGACCATGTTGATGAGCGTCAGAGGCGGACGAAAGGCTCCAGGTTTGGCACCAAGGAATGTGCCAAACGGGAAAGCGTCCGAAAACAGAAGCGCGGCAAGGCTCGCGATCAGCGCGGCGCGTTTGACGAGGACCTTCAAACGGCGTGGCGGATTTGCGAGAAAAGGCCCGTTGTCTTCTCTGACTGGCTTAAATCGCATGCGTCTGAGCGGCCGGAGAGTAAGGAACAGAAGTGCGCAATCTACGCGGCCGCGGTCTAACGATGAACTGATAGGCAATCATCAGGACTGGGCGCGCGAGATGGCGGAGGAGCATATCGGTGATGAAGAACGTCAGAGTAGGACGAAAGGCTCCCAGGTCCGCACAAAGAAGCGTGCACAGGGGAGAAAGCGTCCGAAGGGCAACAAAAAAGGCAAAGCTCGAGATGAGCACAACGCGTTTGAGTAAGGGTTTCAAACGGCGTGGTAAAATCGCGAGAAAAGTGCCGTTGTCATCTCTGACGGGTCTGTATCGTATGCGTCCGAACCGCCGGAAAAGAAAAGCGATCGTACGCGGCAGTGTTTGAAGGATAGATTGCTAGGCATTATCCAGACAGTCCGCGCGAAAAATCAGATGAGCATGTGGGTGCTGGTGAGCATCAGAGATGGGCGAAAGGCTCCGTAGACGGCACCAAGAGACGTGCAAAACGGAGGAAAGCGCCGTAAAAAACAGGCAGGCAAAAATCGCGACGCGTTTGAGGAATGTATTCAAATGGCGGAGCGAAATTTCAAGAAAGTTGCCGTATCGCAAGCGTCCAAGCGGCCAGAGAACAAAGAAAAGAGAAGCGCATCGTGTGCGTAAGTGGTCGAGGGCAAGAGACCCTTCCGTTGTTCTCGCGGTGCATTGGACGGGGTGCGGGGCAAAAGAGTCGGTGGTTTTCGAGGGGCAGGAAGCGACAGCAAGTCGGCTTCGAGGAACGTCGCGGGGTTCGGTAGCAGGGCGATTGACGCGTGTTGTAGACCCCGCTTCTCGAGAAAATCGTTCCGGGCGCGACCACCCGCGAGTTCGACTCAGAGTTGTTGCGAACAGCGGTTAGCCTCTCGGAAAACGTCGACTCGGACTGTTGAAAGGAACATTTTGTTTGTTTTTGTGATTTTGTAAATAACTCGTTTGTACTTTGTTTTCGTTAGCGCTCTATCATTTTGGTAGCCTATATGCGTTGTATAGATCTATTGGAAGGATAGTGACACGCATTAGAGCGTACAGAATTAGGCGTTTGTCATCGGCACCGGAGTTGGTTTGTATGCGTCCGAGCCGCCGGACAAAACGAAAAAAAAAAAAAAAGCACGTTGGGTAGAAAGGCAGACCCTTTCGTCGCTCTATCGACGGCATGTTTGATGGACTGCGGGAGTGCGAGGTACTCAGCGAGAGTAAGAACGCAGGTTGTCAGCGCAGAGCTTTGCGGGGGTCGGAGGCGAAGCGAATGGGTTTTGCCATTGTTCCATTTCCCGTTCGCCTAGAAAGACCCACAGGACGCGACACCGCGCGTTAGTCCCAAAAAGGAGTAGACATCCGTGAGCTTTTGACGATGGTCATTAGTGGATTTATTTTGTTTTGAAATTTGCTTTTGACTGTTTAAGTTGTTTTGGATTTTAATGTGTTTTTTAAGAATCTCGTCTACCAAATAGTGTTTAGGTAACACATTTTTTGGTTTTGTTCATTTCTTGGGCGTTGTACGTTTAGCTAAGGTAAGCGTTGTGCGATTGCATAAACGACACGCATAGGAGCCTGCGTCATGGTAGATACGTGTAAATGAGCAGGAGCAACGTTATGAACTAATTATGACTGAGCGTAGAGACGCAAAGTTATTGCTTTGCGAGATTTTTCAGGATTCATGCGAAACTTTTTTTTGTTGTTCATTTAATGTTTTGTTCGCATGTGTCCGGTGTGTAAGAAAAGCTAGCTCGTGAGTTTATATGTATGCTTTGTGAAAGTGGCAACAGCAAGGGAACGGTTAGGTGGTATCTCCTCCAGGCAGGCGCACTGTGATGTGCGTTTGCGGATGTATAATAAAGACGTTCCTAATGCAGGTGCAGCACGGCAGTTATGCTTTCGTCTTCTCAAAAGGAATGACGACTGGCTTTGGCGGCACTAAATTCGGGAACTAAAAGATAGCGTGAAGTAAAATGCTTCATTTTATGAGTATGATACCTGGTGGGTTACGGCGGATTACTCACGCAAGCACTCGGGTATGCCACGGTGAGCGCATCACTTGACAATTAGTTTTCTTGAAAGCAGTTTGATGGGAAGATTATTATCGGATCGGGATTAGGAGTTTGGTGAAACCTCAGAGAAACGTCCCGATTGCTGCTTTGTGTTTGGTATACTGCTTAAGTAAGGTTGCTTTTGGATAATTTGTCGGACTCGACGTGTCTCAGTGCGGGCAGGGTGCTCTCCCGTGCCTGTGGTGGTGTGTATGAATGCTTTTCCCAGAGGGGAGCCACAAGGAACGAGAGGGAAAGAGTCCTTGGCTGAGCGTCATCAGCAGTGGCCTGGAAGACAGCACTACACAGCGACACTTCGAGCAACCTGTGCAGCTGGTCACCCTCAGGTCGCTTCTCCCGCCGGCGGACGAGCTGTTGTGACCGGCGCCGGAGCTGAAGAGGGAGCGGCGCTCCTTTAATCTTCAAACAAGTAACCGAACGACCGGCTGCCTACTGTTAGGACCGGCGCCAGGTCTGACAATGGATCGGCGTTCCTTTTGATGTTCCTTTTAGTCCGCCAAACGGGTTGGCGGCCTGTGTCCGCCATGTATTGTTCCCCCCTGGCCGGAGGGTGCGGCGTCTTGCCGCCACGACACCGTGAGCAGTTCGGGAGACCACAAGTGCAGCTTCTTTTTTTGGAAGATGACGGCGGCGGCGGCGGCCGGAAATCGTCCCGCTAATTGAACGAGTCGTTCGGCGACCATTTGAAAGCTTGTTTACGGCGGCCCTTCGATGGATGCAGTCATCAACTTCAGACCCCTCGCCCAGCGACACCCCTTGACGAGGAGGAGCCACGTTCGTGCCACATGGCCGTGCAGTGACCACGCTTCAATTTTGAACGTTCACGTGGACCGTGCGTGCTCGTCACCCTCGCGGGTAATGTGTGATCCGTGGTGGACGGTGCCCTCTGTACGCGGTCCCCGATCTAGGGATCTGGGGAGGACAGACCCTTTATAATGAGCCCCCACGGCTCATTCGGTGTGCTTTTTTTCGAGAAGAGAACCAGGCAGAACAGAGCAGAACCGAGCAGAACCATGTAGAACCAAGCACCATGGAGCGCTATGTTAGGAGTCATGTAGAGGCCTGCCACGTTTGAGGGCTCACCGTGTAGGGAGTTCGCAATGTATATATTGTAAATAAACCCTCTTCAAGTCTCTCTTTCCTCCTGCCTCGACAACTTCATCCCGGACCTCCGGTGTCTGGAAACCCCGGTCGCAACAACGCGCACGTGCGTGCACGAGCAGGCCCGGTGCGAAACTTCTTGCCGGCGCGGTTTTAAGCTGACGCGAGCAAGCAGCGCGCGCTTACATCGAAGCGGCGGGGCTCCGAGGAATCTGCTTCCTATAGCAGCACCGAGGCCTCACTGCATGCAGCCGCGGGGATGCAGAGCGATTACTCCAAGATTAATGGTCCCACGTCGACGCAAGCGCGCTTGAGGAGAGCGCGCTGGCGAAATGCACGGTGAGGATAAGAAGGGCACCCGCGCAGCTGTAGGATAGGAGCGGTGTCTATATACATGTACGCGGCTAACACGAGACGTCATGCCTGAGAAGATGGGCAGAGGCATATGTTAGGAACGAAGATTAATATCACAGAGATTTTATAAAATTTTAAGTTTTGATAAAATCTGGACGCGAACGGCACGCGCATTGTATGACGTAAACACGCCGGCGCGGATAACTTTCCAGGCGAAGAAACCTCTGAAATGAACATCATTAGACATAGAAATCGTTTCACTTGCACTAGTACTGCTCATACATCGCCCTTCAACAATAGCCCCACGTCCTTGGCATTTAAAGCACTTCTGGCCTCGAATAGCTGTCACACAGGTCCCGTTATTTAGGGAGGCGATCGCCGGGCTAATTCCAAGGGCCGAAGTATCGGCCCCACGAACCGCACCACGAAAGCGTGGACAATTTAGAAGTGGTCCTTTTTGGCGCGCCAGCGGACGCCGGCTGTGGCCCAAAGAACAAGTCAGAGCCGAGAGTTGATAAACCAACAAAATTATATTCTCAATAAGGGCAGATCAGAAAAACAATACACAAATATGCTCACTCCACAATAGCTGAGTACAATATGTCACCGATCAAACAACGTACTACACAGTACAATTAGCCACACTCGAACAACGGACACAGACAACAGTACACACTACAATGCAGTCGCATGCATTGAACAACCAAGACACTTAAAGACTAAAGAGATAGAAAACCTATTCAGTCCAAAGTCCTTGGAACAAAAGTCTGAATGATACTCTTCCGAGAATCACTCACTTAAAGTCCAGCGTTGTTGCCGTTCCGCTGCCCCGAAGTTTCTCTTCCAGGAAACCTCGCGTCTTCAAATGGCCACTCTCCAAGCTTCAAACTTCTTCGCCGGAAACACGTCGGCTTCACACACGCAGCTGTTGCCACGCGTCCTCGCTCAATAGCGGTAAGCACACGCTCTTGCTTGTAGCCCGAGCCTTCACCCCTCAGGTGGAAATCCTCTTCATCTCCGGCTTCGTCTCTACGGACCAAAACCTTCGCCGACTACACGGCGGAATCCCTACGCGCTCTGGCGTTAACTTCCGTCTTCTCCTGCTTTGTCCCTACGGACAAAACCTTCGCCGACTACACGGCGGAATCCCTACGCGCTCTGGCGCTAACTTCCGTCTTCTCCTGATCTCTCATCTCCGCTGTTCGGTTAAATACCTTCCGCGCGACATTCCAGAAAGTTCTCACCATTTCGTCGGCGCGATGCGCAGTGAAGGCTGGGGAGAGGCGCGAGACTGTACGGGGGCCGTCCCCGACAGATGACTCAACCCGGCATACACGCCCCTTTCCTTCTGGAAATTTCTAGGGCTTGCTCGGCCGCCGATGTGGGGTGAGGAGGTTCGTCGGCGAAGCCACGCTTCCGAGGGGAGAGCGTCGCGCGCCCGGGGAGCCTTGGATGCTTGTTTTCTCTTTTTTTTTCGTTGACCTCGCCGCGTCTCTCCCGCGCGTTATCGCAAGAAGTTGGCGGCGCGCCCATTTTGAGCGCTCGTTCTGTGACAATAGCCGCAAGATGACAAGCATCCGCCACGACAGCGCGCGCTCAGTAAGGTGCTGAAATGTCACAACTATGCCATCAACGAATTTCGTAGTTTGGAGATGTGTCCTTCACTCCTGTTAATTAATTAGCCCACACCGTAAGGCACGCAACACACCAAGAGTCTGGAGTAACGAAAACGATGTAAATCTGCTCGGGTGAGCTATTTCTGTGAAGCTGCTCTGGTGAGTTATTCGTAAGGACTCCGTATCGCCACACCCACGACGGCAGCCAAACACGCTGATGCGACTGACGCAAACATCTCCTACATCTTACTCTCTTGAGAATACGGTAAAGAGTTTCTACGTACGCACCACCGCGGTATGCGCCGTCAAAAGCGCGCATGCGACCGACCCGCCACACTTCCTCAACAGTTGCATTACGCAGTGGAGAATGTGGCGAGAAGCTGGTAGCTACGCAGGCACCACCGCGGTATGCAGCATCCGCATCGCCGCTCAAACGTATACATTGTAACAGGAAGCAGCAGCAACACAAACAGCATCGGTCAAGCGGAACGGGCGTCAGCCGCATAAGAACCGTCCCACAGAAGTTGCTCCGAAACAACCCTCTCGCATTCATATGGGAGACTCGAACTCTGGACAAAGAAGTGGCGCTGTCGCGCGAAACAAACGCACCCCGCGGGAAGCACTGTGCGCGCTGGACTTCGTTCTCAGCGCCACACAAGACGGAACCGGTTGGTTATACGGCTCGCACTAATACATTGTGGCATCGATCCGTGCCCCAAGCAAGGAGCCCAACAAGGCGGCATCACCCCCCCCCCCACTCCCCCTTCGCATCCTTTCCTTTTTCCGGACCCAGTGACAGCTCGCCGGCATCCACGACACAAAGTGGACAGAACAAAGGAGAAACGCGAAAAGGTTGAGCGAACAACGGCGAACTGGAGAGATGTAAAAAGGAGGAGAGGTCTGCAGCGAACGCTCAGCGAAGCGAACCGAATGGCTCATTCGCTTTCGCGGCAAGCACCACGAACAGCA
The DNA here is from genome assembly GCA_013436015.1 of Rhipicephalus annulatus. Classification (NCBI taxonomy): domain Eukaryota; kingdom Metazoa; phylum Arthropoda; class Arachnida; order Ixodida; family Ixodidae; genus Rhipicephalus; species Rhipicephalus annulatus. The sequence goes on from WOVY01001552.1 coordinate 8,421, forward strand.
ACACCAGGGACGCAGGGAGGCGATCCTCTTTTTCAGCTGCTGCCTCTTTTCGATCTGCACATCGAGCCGGCTCCGCGCGTCATTGGTGCCGACTCGCTTTAGCTCGCGTCACCGGAGCAGCGCCGTAATGTTGCGTCCACCCGTGCTCCATTTATTTTTTCCTCCCTCGGGACGTTGTACGACGACTGTCCAAACAACGAGAGGAGGACAGCTTCCCGAGGTTGCGTGCAGCGCGCCGGAAGCCTGGCCAACGAAGAAACACCAGCTTCGAAAATTTTCGGAGCCACTACCACCTCCGCCAGAGCAAATGTGGATTGATAAGTGGGGGGCTCCGGAAATTTCGACCACCTAGGGTTCCATTAACGTGCACCCAAATCTGAGGGCGAATGTGGGTGGCTCGAGTGGCGAGATCAAGTTTTCTTTGTGCCTTTCAACGACTTTTTTTTTCTTCTCTTTAGGCATCATGCCCGGAACTATTGGTTCAATTTTACAACATACAGCTTACAAAAGAGACAAACGGTACAGTTCAACATGCTTACTAAGCAAACCCAGCAGGGAAGGCACGGATACCACCGCAGATCATGGCGAAAAAAAAGGAAAGCCTCGGATACATAAAGAAGAAATGACCGACGCGGGCAGTGGCGCCAAAACGAGGCGATGCCAAAACATTATCATGAGATGACGTCGTCATAACGTCAGCCGATCCTGGAGGCGCTGCCGTAAAACCACGTCGTGGCGGCAGTGGTGAACGACGTTATGTGCAGAAAGAGCAGAAGGAGGGAGGGGAGGGGGATTAATGCGATAGATTGAGGCGAAGAGGAAAGAAAATCAAAAGAATAGGATGAAGATGGCTCTTACTTCCACCAGATTTTTCGTCCAACACCTCATAGAAAAGGCATTGCTTGGCCAATCCTCCAGCGTGGGCGTGCGCCACAGATTCGTATAACTTGACTCTAAGCCGATCCCCCCCCCCCCTTCCCAGTGTGGGTAGGTGCCAATCATCCAAAAAGCATCATCATAATCATATTTATCATTTTGAGACAGCCTGTATAGGCGAATTCATAACGGACCGTCTAAATTTTTCCAGTTTAGCGATGCATGTTTCGACGTCTGTGCGCGAGATTTAACGAAGAAATTATCAATGCAGTTCAAGCTCCAGAATACGGATGCCCGCGGTTTGTTTCTCACCTGTCGAGGTGCAGTGTCTGGCATCTACGCTGCCACACACTGCAGCTTTACAATACAGCATTCAATGCAAAAAAGGCGGAAAATTCGATGTTCCCAATTACAGTAATAACAAAAAAAGATCACACGTGAGGAACGTGTTTGTAAAAGGAACAATGACTCGCCGCCTAAAGTCTCGCGTGGAAATGTGCGGCGTTTAGTTTAATCGTATCTTAAATGAGAGTGCGAAAATCACATCTGCGTCCTCTAAATGAATATAGTTCCACGAGAATGGCACATTAAACGCAGGAACTAATCTCGTCTATAACCTGCTTCGGCGTCTAAACTTCCCATCCGCATTGTGCGTCCGCCTCAGGGCACCCAGGCAGCAGCTCGCCTTGAACATCTCCAGAAACAGCGGCAATCACAAAGCATTCTTTTGTCGGTGCCCGGCTTCAAAGAGAGGATAAGCGCACGCAACGCTAAAGCTCCAACTGCGTAATCAAATGCACGAATGCAGTACGAATTCTTTTCTTTTTCTCGTGTTCTTTGGGTGCCGGTCTCATGCCGCCCCTCCCCCTCCTCCCGGCCACCGTAGCTCTATCTCTCTCCCTAGAGAGCTTCCAGCACGGAGATTCACGCAGCCCTTGCTACAATGTAGCATTCCAGCCGTTACAGCTTAGAAGGCGGTGAAGCGTGGAGGAAAAGGCGAAAGAGAACAACAACAAAGGTGCAGAGAACGGTCCAAGCGGACGTCATCTCGATGGGCGGGAAGGGAAGGGGATGAGGGGGGTAACGCTAGAAGCGCGCAAGATAAGCGTAGAAGGGCCGAACCCTCCACACACGCCCAATATCTGACACTGCTCATAAAAACCAGCAGCAGCAGCAAAGCCCGTCATACAACAACGTTGCCCGAGCCGAGGACGGGGCGGGGAGGGATGCTTTGCGAGCGACGACGGACTGTCGGCTCATTCCATCCCGCAGGGCACGCAAGCTCTCTTCGTTTTTTTTTTTCTCCCGACTAGCTCGCCTCTGGCTGCTGTCTTACCGAACCCTTGAGGCACAGGGCTGTCGTGAGCGAGCTTCGAGGGGTTTCGAAGGGTTACAAGCGGAGAACTTGGCAAAGAAACGAATTCCGAATGCCATCGAATGTATTTCAAGGAGGAAAGGAAGAGAGAGCTTTCGACAACAAAGGCTAGTAGCGAGAGACTTACGCCCGGCTTGTTCACTGAAGTTTTTCGGGTTGCGGAGAAGGCAAGGGCGCACGTAGTGTTCTAAGTATGCAAGAAGCCTGCGCACGCAAATAAAAAATTCAGCGACCCTTCCACCACTGGGGCAGCCGGCGGCAACGAGTGCACCTTTGACGTCGTTTTCGCGCCCAATCGCGCTTCTCTGAGCGTCGGGCAGAGCGTTGGCGCTCCTTCAGTTCCCACTATTTTTACCGGGAAGCGATCCACATTCCCGGACCAGATATCACTTTTGCAGAATCAATCTTACGCCATGAGAGCATCATTCCCTCGGGCTTTGCTCCGGCGAAAGTTACAGGGGTACTAGCATGAACTTAATCAAGGCCCGAGGTGCACCTATCCATTCCCTGAGTGGGTAAAAAAAAAAAAACGTGTAAAACCTCATGTGGCCGTGACAATTAACGTTATCGTATATATCTACGGAACGTGCATCTTCCATACATATCTTCACTGACGGGTCTGTGTTACCCCCTGCTTCAACAGCGGCGTTCGTCATACCTAGTTTAAAGACCAGCGAACGCTTCCGTCTAGACCACCAAACAACGTCGACGGCGGCAGGGATATATTTTTGTTACTCCTCCCCGCTGCGGCGGTTTAGTGGCTAAGGAACTCGGCTGCTGACGATCGAATCCCGGCTGCGGCAGCTGCATTTGCGATGGAGGCGGAAATGCTGTAGGCCCGTGTGCTCAGATTTGGGTGTACGTTAAAGAACTCCAGGTGGTCAAAATTTCCGGAACACTCCACTACGGCGTCTCTCATAATCATATGGTGGTTTTGGGACGTTAAGCCCCACATATCAATTATTTTGATACTCCAAACCAGTACTTCAGGTAATAGATTCGCCGCTTAAACGCGGGACCGTATTATCTTCTTGTTCAATAGGTTGCCAAATAACACGATGTAGCCCCGAAAACTAGCTATCGTAGTAAGTATCAGTGGATTCTGGGGCATTGAGACCTACATGGAAACGAGCAAACCGATGCGGACGCGAAGATGGCTCACGATAACGTCACATTATTCTCCTTTCCATTTTCACGACCGCATACAAACACCGTTGCGTATACACTGTTTCGAGACACTACTGCGGCACATTGGTTTTTACCAAGTCACCATCACCGCCGTCTTCGTGAACTCGACCCAGATATGCATGCCAGAATACCGCCAAACATAAAAATTGCCCGCAGCTTCCCTCGGGGGAACACTGAGGAGGATGCGGAAGCATGTAATTGGTTAACGGGTGTTAAATTGCGAATATGTGTAATATGGCACTGATGCAGACTGTATCAGGAGGTCAAGACCTCGTCAGGCTATTTAGCCTTTAGTCTTTGCCTCCCGCAGGGAAGTTTTTGTATTTTTTTTTCCTGCAAATAAACTTCAAACTTCAAACAAACTTACTTGGGTCGATGGCTAAATTGGTTAACGTGGTTGTGAAATGGGGTGTTAAATGAGTGAACACGTACGGCACGTATGCGAAAGGGCGGTGTTTTATTTATTGCGACGAACCAACGGACGAGCGGCAACTGAGCGAGCGAGCGCCGACCTTGAGTATATATACAGCGCGACGGTGCATGCGCTGTCAGCTGTCGAATGTTCTCGAAGGAGAAGCGCGCGCGCGGCACAGATGGCGACGGCGCGACGGCGCATGCGCTGTCAGCTGTCGAATGTTCTCGAAGGAGAAGCGCGCGCGGCACAGATGGTGGGCGACGGCGCGACGGCGCATGCGCGCGCGTCAGCTGTCGAATGTTCGAGAAGCGGTGCGGACGGCGCGGACGGCGCACTACAAGGCGCGAGTATAAGATGCTTCCGCATCTAATATGTTGAACGATTTTGAGTACTTCGTACTCAACTATGGGAGAGCACTGAGCCGTCCCGCTAAAACAGTTTAGTGGCTGGTAACAGAGTTAGACACATGCCTGAATACACAGGCATGGTTCAGTGTGCACCGACGCTCGCGTAGGTTTTAAATAGCTAACTTTACCGTACAAGCTCATGTTTGTGTTACTGGTTTCCGTACCAATACTTTACCTTCCTGGTGCATTTAATGTGAAACTTTGACCGTTTTAACTCGGACACATGTATGCTTTTGAAGTGCAACAAATAACCTTATACTCGATGAACGCGTGAATATTGCAGTAGCAGAGAACGAGTGATTATTGTATCAGACGTAATGAATTAGCTCAACTAAGGCGGTGCGGACGGCGCGGACGGCGCACTACAAGGCGCGAGTATAAGATGCTTCCGCATCTAAAATGGTGCAGTACAAGCTTATACTGCACCGTTTACGAATATAGGCGTGGCGTTTCGTCGTCGCTATACCTGCACCTTATCGGCCGTGCAGACAGCCCGAATTACGAGGCCTGTGGCACTCCAGACTCGAAAACGTATCTTGCGTGTCTGCCCGCGATATATCACGCGAATAAATTCGACGGCCGCCGTCTTGTTAAATGTACGATGCAACAAGTTTCTAAAAATATTCTGTTGGGACTGTATTCCCCAGTGGCGCAATTGGTTAGCGCACCATACTTATATTCTGTTGGGACTACCACCTCGTCATCAGCGCGATATCCTGATTGCGCCGATTAAGCTTTCGCGCACGACCGAACTTGAAAAAAGACCGTAAATTGTTCTTGAACTTCCAAGATTTTGCATCATCGCCACCTTCCTCCTCATCAACACCTCTCCCCTCTGGGCACCCAGCTCCGGGCCATCGAACGCGCTGACGAGGTGGCAACCATGGCATGGCCTGACAGCCCTCGCCACTTGGAAAACCGTCAGCTGCCTTAATAAAGTTGTTTACTACTACTCTCCTCTTTTGCACCCTTCCCTAACGCTGAGTATTAGCAGGCTAGAAAATAGATTGACGCCTATATACGTCTCAGCTTTTCTGCCACAATAAACATTTCTCTCTCCCTCAGGGGGCAACAGAGAGCCCAAAAGGGTAACTGTCGCGATCTACACGTCAGGAGGCAAAGGAGCGCAACGATCGATGAGGAGCATACCGTGCCGTGTATCGCGACACTTTTGAAAGAGGTATTAACGGCCGCGAGGGCCACTCGTGGGGAAAAGGAAGCATCGAAAAGTGCTCTTCTACGCCGTCGTTAACCACATTATATACGACAGCGCGGAGGTGTAGCGTGTTTTCCGTCAGAGATCTAAACTTTTGCAAAAAAAAGAGTCACGCATAGCGACCTTGGCAATACGGCCACTCCCATCCAAATCACCCAGTGGAATTGTCGGGGCTTTAAGGCTCACACTAAGCGCGCCAACCTCCGGCTTTTCCTCGCAGCATTTCAAAACCTTCCTGCTGTGGTAGCCCTCCAGGAGCCAGGGAGTGCTGCCACACTCACAAACTATACTACGTTTCAGCAGGACCCTTTATCTTGCATCTGCGTGCACAAAAATTATACGGCCAACCTAGTTGATCTCGACCTTAAGCCAGCTTTCTCGTACGTGATGGTGACACTCCTTCCGCTGCGTAAACAGGACCCGCCACTGCACGTGCTAAACATTTATTGCTCACCAAAACTAAGCAACATTATATTCGCAGACCTTTTTAGCCGCGCTTTAAAGGCTGCGGGCAGGGACCCTCTGGTGATTGTGGGTGATTTCAATGCCCCCAGCACACTCTGGGGGTATGCACGTGAAGAGAAACGTGGACGTAAATTGGCGGAACTTATGTCCACGCTGGGCCTAACTCTTCACACCGACCCTGCCTACCCAACTCGCGTGGGTAACTCCGTGACCCGGGACACATGTCCGGACCTTACCCTCACAAAAAACATTCAGTATGCGGATTGGGTCAACACTGAAGAGACCCTCGGCAGCGACCACTGCATACTCAACACCACCATTCGCACCTACCCTTTGGCAAGACCCTACGGAGAGGCAAAATTACCCGATTACACGAAGTTTCGGCAAATATACGCCAATTCGACACCCATTGAGGAGCAAGGATACCATGCTTGGTCCCGGCAACTGGTTTCCTCATTACGCTCCACAGAAACACAAATTAAACTCTCCGAGGCGACTCCGGCGGTGGATAACCATCTCCTTCACCTCTGGGAGGCCCGGCGCAGCCTCGTCCGCCGATGGCGCCGGCAAAAACACAACCGAAAGCTCAAAATTCGCATCGCTGAGCTCACCCAGCGAGCAGCAGAGTACGCGGCCCAGCTCGCTGACTCTAACTGGGTGGACCGCTGCAACACGGCCGCTCGACAAATGTCCAGCCGGAGTACCTGGCGCCTCTTCCGCGCCTTGATTGATCCGACCCAAACTCGAACAGAGACACAAAAGCATCTGCAACGAGCATTTCACAGCTTCGACGGAGACACAGCCAAATTGGCATGTAAACTCCGAGACCAATATCTATGCACTCAGCAGGACTCCCAAGGGCCGGCGTACTCGTATGCAGGTACCGAGAACGCGGAGCTGGATCAACTGTTCCAGTTACACGACCTGAAGGCAGCCCTAGCAAAAATGAGGCGAGGAACGGCGCCGGGAAGGGATAAAATTACCGTGAAATTACTTGCCAATCTTCCTGACTCGGCCTACACCATGCTCCTTGCCTACATCAATTCCATTTGGATCGGGAAAACAAGCCTACCAATTGAGTGGAAGACCGCCCTGGTCACATTCATACCCAAAGCGGGCAAAGCCATTAACACGGACAACCTCCGCCCCATCTCCCTTACTTCTTGTGTGGGAAAATTAATGGAGACGATGGTGCGCGACAGGTTGTCCGCGTTCCTGGAGAGCAAAAATGCATTTGCAGACACCATGTTCGGGTTCCGCCCACACCGGTCCGCGCAAGATGTCTTGCTTCAGCTCGACCATGAGATCCTCGATCCAGTCGAGTATCCCCTGAATGACAAAGTTGTGCTCGCTTTGGATCTGAAGGGGGCCTTTGATAACGTGACCCACGAAATTATTCTAACACATCTCTCACAGGTGGATTGCGGCCAAAACACTTTCAACTATATTAAACAATTCCTCACTGACCGACAATCATACATTCGGATTCAGGACACTGAACACGGCCCTTACCGATTAGGCACGAGAGGGACTCCGCAGGGAGCGGTCCTCTCGCCCCTCCTATTCAATGTGGCAATGATGAGACTCCCCGCTCAGCTGGCGAAAGTCGAAGGCATACAGCATGCGCTGTACGCCGACGACATCACCATATGGGCGTCACACGGCTCGGCAGGAGACATGGAGGCAAGCCTGCAGCAAGCGGCGGACATCGTGGATGACTATGCCCGTCGCTGCGGCCTTCAGTGCTCCCCGTCCAAATCGGAATTCGTGCACATACGCCCCTCACCAAAGTGCACCGCAAAGATCGACCTCTCCCTTCACAGCGGACCAATACCCGAACGCGATGAGATTAGAGTACTGGGGCTTTTTATACACAAAAATCGCAGAGCAGACACAACATTGGCCAAATTGCGTAAGGTGGGGGACCAGGTGGGCCGGATGGTCCGCCGGGTTTCCAACAAGCGCGGGGGGTTACGATGCAAAGATGCCTTGCGGCTGGCGCATGCATTCGTAACCAGCCGAGTCCTGTACTCGGCTCCATACCTCCACCTACGCAAATCCGACGAGAATGCACTCGAAGTCATTCTCCGCAAAATCTACAAGCGCGCCCTCGACCTTCCTGTCAGCACCTCTAACCAGCGCCTTTTGGGCTTGGGAATGGTGAACACCTTCAAGGAGCTGAGAGAGGCGCACTTGACAAACCAATATACTAGACTCTCTAAAACACCGTCGGGTCGCCGCCTCCTTGCCCGGCTACACATCAATCACTCAATACACACGGAAGAGCGCGTACGGATTCCAGAAGTTTGGCGATACACCTTGCACGTGCGCCCTCTTCCGGCTAACATGACCCGAGACGACTACACTGGCCGACGCCTCGCGCGGGCGGAAGCCTTGGCTCGACACTACGGCCACAAATTCGGGGTATTCTACGTGGACGCCTCCGGCCCGCACCACGGTGGTTGGTATACGGCTGCGGTCGTCCACGAAAACACCGTTGTAAACGGACTCACATTCCGTGCACATAACATTACGCACGCGGAGGAGATCGCCATCGCACTAGCCGCCGCAGATCAGGACTCGAGGGTCATAATCACCGACTCAAGGGGTGCCTGTCGCAACATTGAACAGGGATACATTCCGTACCGTGCTTATAAAATACTGCAGAACAGCAGCTACCTAGGTGCCCCCGCGCACCGAACGATCATATGGGCTCCGGCTCACACGGGCCTCGATGGTAATGAGACGGCCGATGCCGCTGCCCGCGCGCTCACTCTCCGGGCACCATCCTCGTCCCCTACCGATCCGGAACTCGAACCCAATCCTGCCTACACCTTTAAGGAGATCACACAATTTTATCAATCCGGCCATAACGTCTATCCTAAACCCTGTAAGGGTCTCACGAAGGCGGAGGAGCGAATCCTCCTTCGCCTTTATACTAAAACTCTATTGTGCCCGGCAATCATAAAACACTTTGACCCCGCTTGCACGGGGAAGTGCCCACATTGTGAGGAAAGTTCCTCTGACATTTTCCACATGGTGTGGGCATGCCAAAAAACCCCAAATCTTACCCCACTACCCAACCCTTCGCGGGAGGACTGGGAGGCAGCCCTGCTCGGCTGCTCTGACCTGACGGCCCAACGGGCCCTGGTCGAGCGTGCCCGGGCCGCGGCCAACGCCAATGGGCTCCCGTAAGAGGGAGCCCACCTAGTGTTTGTACGGGGCGGCCCCTTAAGGACCGTTCCCACCCTCCCTGTAAATAACATCTGTAAATAAATGTTTTTCAGCAGCAGTAGCGACCTTGGAGAAAATACAGGCGGTTGGTGACGTTCGCTCTGTTACGAGTACCATGTGACTACGTTTTCGTTCAACACCTATCATGGAGGGTGGAAAAATTAGGACGCGGCCACACGATTGGAGCGAGAAAAAAAAACGATAATGTTTATCAGCCTCACACGGGATGGCCACGTTATAGTAAGCGAACAACAATGCCACCAGCGCCACCATACGAACATTATAAGCCAATCTTATAGTCTCGCTCTAAGGTCACGTGATAGGCCGACAGTGCGAGGGAAAGGGCGAAGGAAATGGCTTCTCGGAGAGCCGCGCTTATTTCAGCTGGCTGCGCGACGGATACACATGTAGTTCATTCCTTAATATATGTTGATAGGGGCGCGATCTTCCTTCATCTGCACAAGGTCGTCATTTTATTGACGCACATCGCTGCCACTATCGGTTACCTCTCTCATACTTCTGCCACCATATCTGATCGACAACGAGCACATGCAGTAAATATATCACTGTGATCGCAAACAGCTGCATGGGTTGGGTGCAGGAGTCACAAGGATGTCGTCCGATTTTCTTTTTATTTTTTCCATATTAGGCTTTGGCTGCCGATCGGGACGACTGACCGATTCGACATTCGAGAAAATGCAATCCACAATTGCGTTTTATATCTCCGGCGAGGCGGCGATACACTAAAAAGGCATATTCCGTGAATTTACCCAAGGTCTGTGAGCTTCCTTCAACCGTCACAAACATGTGCAGCCTCACTGCACGGTACTAAGGAACGCGTCGAAGGAGACGACCCAATCGGCCACAGCGACCCGCCCGACTCCCAAGCTGTAACGCGATAGAAATCGCACGGCAGCGTAACACGACGGCTGCAAAAATAAGTGCGCCCCCCCCCCCCCCCAACGTCTTCCCCCGGAATGTCGTCCGATTTTTCCTGGAATATACATCTAGTCCCCGATCCACTCAGTAAATATATAAGGGCCAGTTAGGCCACTTTCTCCGCCTAACGCACGTGAGCGCATTAGACGGCACCGCGTCGTGCCGCGAATGACGTCATCATCAAGACGCAACAACCGCCGGGCCAATGATCTCGCGCCCACGCAGTGTACAGGGTCGACCACATCTAAGGTGAACACAATCCGGTAAAACTAGAACATTAATTCTGCTCCCCGAGGGAAATGCCCGTAATGTGATGTATTAATAGTGGTGTCCAACCACACAATGGTAATTTTCTGAAATAATATTGAACGTCAAAATCTATGAGACCTTGAATACTAATGAGAAATGTGGATGACCCGTCATACATACTCGTTTGGGGTGACACAACGACAGGCATTTAGAGAATTGCTGTTACCACTAGATTCCCGAACATCGGTGACAGGTGCAATAATTTTTTCAAGGAGTTGAAGGGCGCATCGCCCAAAAGTCAGGTACAACGCTTCGTCGGTTCGCACGCTGGATGCTGCTCTGTATAGCACAACTAAATCGACAACTTGACTAAATCACGTGGTCGTTACGTGCTATAAAAACGACGTCTCCACCAGGCGCGAACTCATAGAGGAGTGACTCGGCATTCATATCGCAACTTGCTTGTCATCAAAGCCGCCATCCTGTAGGGTCAGTACGTTTACAATCTGCGTCCATGACGTCACACGCAAGCTATCTATAGTAGACATCAGACACATGGGCGCCCTTAAGCTGTTAAATAAATGATTTATTTTTGTTTACAAATGAATTAATGGGGTCATTAAACGTAGGATGGACCAATCCAACCGTTCTCATGCGTACGCGTCTACCGAAGCCCACCCGTAAAATAGTTCACATACACAGCGAGACAGGCCCCGTCGCGGTGGTCTAGTGGCTAAGGTACTCGGCCCCTGACCCGCAGGGCGCGGGATCGAATCCCGGCTGGAGCGGCTGCATTTCCGATGGAGGCGAAAATGCTGTAAGCCCTGTTATGCCTGCGAGTCGACAGCGAACATCCGTGCCTCTGAAAAAGGCAATCTGTGTCAAGGCCAGCCCGCAAGTCCGCCTGACGCGAATAACTCAACGGCGTCAACAGGCGACGGCGCCTCTCTGGCGTGCACGTGCAGTGAGTCACCTTAGCAAGCGAGCCCGTCGAGTAAACAACCGGCGTCTTCATGTCTGGGGGTCTGACGCAATGCGCGGCGACGTCATTCGTCCTTGGGTGCAGCCACCTGCAGCGCAGCCTCTCCAGATTCGATGAGAAAGAACGACGTGGCCGAGCGGCGACCCCATTGGAGGAGTCTGACCTGACGACCAGCGGCGCTTCTGGCTGGACATTTGGGTTGGACCCGGTGCATATAAAAGAAGCCCTGCGGCGCGTCGCGAGCGGACCCGTTTGAGAGCAGACCTAGGTGTTAAAGAGGAGAGCTCGGCTCTTCGGGTCTCTAAGCTGTCGGCCCCAGTGCCGAATTTGTAACGCCTCTGTATATATGCTGTACATAAACCTTGTTTAACTCACCGTCGTCTCGTCCGCTCGTCTATCAGCTCTGCGCAGAAGCAGTCGCGAGCTGAGAAACCTACGCTACCAAACGGCCGGTGACCTTCCCTGCGGAGTTCGAAGCAGTGGCGCCTTCGGGACCGTGTTGGCGTCGCCGTCTTTCGAAACAGTGGTTGCAGCGGTGAGATTTCGAGGCGCCCTTCGTAACGTCGTCGGAGGCGCGCGTCGCAACAGCCCGTGTGCTCAGATTTGGGTGCACGTTAAAGAACCCCAGGTGGTCGAAATTTCCGGAGCCCTCATAATCGTATACGGTAGTTTCGGGACGTTAAACCCCAACAAACGCGTTGCCGCTCCTCTTTCGGGTTCGTCTTTCCGGTATGTCGCGGTTAACCAAGCGGCTCACGGCACTGCATCATTACGAAAACCAGCAACGTTTAACGTCATGCCTATTCGCCATTCACAACTCGAAAACGGACGACTCACTGAGGCCTCTCCCCCCCCCCCATTTCTCTCTCTTCCTCTATCAGCCTTCCTTCCAAACGAATAACGTGGGTAGGTGATCAGTAAAGCGTAACGCGGCTCGTCACAGCCGCATTGGCGCGTAGTAACCAGCAAGAACTTGACTACACTTGCTGCTGCAGGGTGCGTGTGTTCGCTCAACAGTCGTTGAATGTTAAGCGGCACGTAATCGGGAAAAGCATCAGATGCGCAGGATTCCCGCATGCCTGACGCAGCGCTCCGCATTACGCATGGTATGCGGTGCAGAGACACACTGCGACTCGTTAGCTGCATGCATGACCGAAACAAAAGGCGCTCCACGCAAACTTTACTGAGATAACAAGCGTGCTCTAGCATGGGACTGTAGCCAAGGCAAAACCTTCATGTGGAACTAAAAATCAATTAGCTCTATCTACGTTAAGTGGCAGCAGTTAGGTTGGATGACCTCGGCAAACTTTCATGGTGTCGTGCATTTTTCGACAATCCGGTCAGTCAAAAAACGAGAAACTTTTTTTTCTTTTTTCTGGTATATATAGTTTTCTGTAGGTTATATAGTTCCGACGCATGCCCCATGACGGGCTCACTGACACCGTTCTTTGCCTATGTACTTTAGAAAGGCAGCTTTTTGTTCCCATAGGTAAAGCCTACTATTTAGCCTAAAAGAAGATGGCACCACTCCTTGTTCCCTTCCTTCGAATGAGATAATTGTCAGCATGTTCCTTCGAATTCCTTTTTTCCTAAGTGGTATATGCACTTGTTCTCACATCACGTGACATTTGTCGATACCTGCAAGTGTCAGCTTGTCGACGCTATACTTCGCGGCTGGTACACATTTTTACGTGGCGCGTGCACTGCACGCTAATTGCGCGCAAAGCTTTCGAAAAAGGCACGTCGCGCGAAAGCTTCTGCGTATATTAGATACTTACATAGCACAGCCACATTAAAGTACAAAGATGATGTACATGCCAGTGGTATAGGATAGTGTAAGGAAGGTCTATACAAAGACACAGTGCACAGGGCCTCCGCCGGTATATAGCAACGCTGCAGAAGCGGGGTTTCGGGGGGGTCAGGAAATAGCTGCAGTCGCCTGCAGCAGCGGAAATAAACAGAGAACCCCGTCATGACGGAAAAAGATGTACTTTCGAGGGCACGCTGGCGGCACATCGCTGCGCTATCGCACACACCGACATGATCACTGCGCTGCCGGCTCGTGTGTACAGTCGATTATGATTGATCAGGCCAGTTGAATGCTCGTGTTTGTAATTGATGACGCCGGCTGATTACAGGCGCTGCGCTCGAAGGGGGTGGGGCCCCAGCAAGCACGGAGTATACCGATGCACGGAGTACATACTTACAGCGTATACCGGATGCATTTGCGTGAAAGAACCTCGCACATCCCCATTTAGGGGTTCACCTGAGTTAAAGGGAAGCCACAACACGCCCAGTGGATGCTGCGACATCCCGAGTGACCCCCCCCCCCCCCCTCGTCCATTTCCTCTATATAAGCAGCGTAACCATCCTCCGTATCGGTTCCCATCTTCCGGGCGTAACAAAGTTTTAAACAGTCGATCATAATTCTCGTACCGCATAAGAGGCGTATAGAATTTTATTGAGCATAGATATAGACAAACCTCCGTGGCAACTTCGACGTCTGAAATACGAGCGGAAGCGGCATGAAAAAGCTGGGAAAGATAGCAGCATTTCACGTCGTTTCACACGTGACCCCCGACACAGCTCATAAGCTGCTATACTACTACTACTACTACTGCTACTACTGCTGCTGCTGCTGCTGTGCTACTGCAGACGCTGTTGCAACGGCCTTTTTCCAGGAATCCAACCGACAGTACTGCAAACAAAGCAGCGGCGCGAAGGGTTTCCTGTCGATACAGTTCGCATCGAAAGGCGTATACAGTGCAGGGCCGCGCGCATGCTTCTTCCATGTTCGCACGCTCCACAAACGAACGTCGTAATCGACGCACACGTATACCACACGTGTCTTGGCGGCGACAGCGTGGCGACGCTTGTCACGCTTGGTAGGCGGCCCGCGAAAGCGTGCACAGTTGAGAGAGAGGCCTGCGCGCGAGCACGCATGTATGAACGCACACGCGCACACATACATTCACCCCCCAAGTGAGACCACGCGAAGAGACAATGTGGGGGGGGGGGGGGGCAAATGACATAACGCAGACTGACTGTTGAATGCCACATCTATATAATAATAATAAAATTAATAAATGTCAGGTTATTTACGCACCAAACGTACGATATGATTACGAGACAAGCCGCAGAGGAGGGCTCCGAAAATTTTGACTATCCGGTGTTCCTCGAGTGCACTCACATCGCACAGTATACGGGCCTGTACCATTTAATCTCTATCTAAATGCGACCACCGTTACCGGTATCGAACCCGCGACCTTCTGGTCAGCAGCCGTGTAAACCGTAACCGCTACATATACTCCACCCCGGCGGAAACCGAGGAGGTATACGAACGGCCATGGAGAAATGCTGACACTTCCGCGCTATTTGTTCGAACGCGACCCTATATATACTCTGAAATTCAGCAATTCCACATATATTACGCGTGGTCGCCACATCCGACAGGAAGTGGAGCCTATACTATAGAGTGGAGTGGAAGCATACAGCGAATACCAGTTGTGCGTGTCCACCATATCCCACGTGTGCATACGTGGGATAAACGAGGCGTGGTACATAACCCCGCAAAGTGTATTCCGAAAGCAGTGTATATGCCCAAGAACCGAATGTCAGTGCGTTGTTTTTTTGGCAACTGTCGTCAATTAACAAACAACTTAGGAGACACGTGAAGCTTCCCCTAAAAACGGCGATTACCAAGATAGCAATACACGCTTAAAGAGAGGGCGAAAGGTGAAGACAAAGCGTATGTGCGTGACATGTTACACCAATACTTGTTCGCAGACTATGTATAGTTCGTTCGTACTGAAATCTAGACCCGCTGCGCAAGCGGAAAGAAGAAAAGAAAGACAGGATAGAACGCTGTATCCCGTCTCGCTTTTCTTTATTTTTGCTTGCAAGGCAAGTTTAGATTATTGTCATGATGAACGATGAATGTCTTGTTTTCCGCTTCTGTCAGCGTCTTTATATTCATAGCTCATTCTCATCTGCGCCGTGCAAGTTTGCTGAAAAACTCTTTTCACAAAGAGCAACCGTACTGCCATCCGTCTCGGTGGAACAGTAGTTACGAAGCACGGCTGCTGATTCGAAGGTCGCGGGTGCGATCCCAGCCGCGGCGGATGCATTTCAATGACAGCGAAATGCTAAAGGCCCATCGTACAGTCCGACGTCATGGCGGGTTCAAGAACTCCAGATAGTAAAGAACTTCCAGAGCCTTCTGCTATATACGGCGGTTGCAGCACGTAAAACACCGCATATTATCCGTATTAATCCGACACCTATTTATAAACTAGGGATGCACTTTGCAAAGAGCAAAACGTCAACTCGCACAGTACGAACACGCCAGCCGTGGTATACAAGTTAAGCCCGTCAGCTCAGAAAAATGTAAATAAGATAAAATAAAATTCCATTCTCCAAGACATATCATGGTTTGGTGACATAAAACCTGAGGCCACAACTAAAACACAACGCGAGCAGCGCAGCGAAAAGCCTCGAAGCAAAAAGCGCTGCACGCAAAATAGAGCTCGCGCCGCGTCAACGAGGTTGTCCGTACACACAATTGCGTGCATTCGCGCGGTATACAGCGCGGCCTGCGCAGATAGAAACAAAGAAACTCGCTGGCGCGCGCGTATATACAAACGCAGTCGTACAAAAACAAACCACTGGCACAGCTGCACGCACCATTGCGTCACGGAGGAAAGCTGCAAGCTCGCGCTGGCTTTGCAACAAAGTATCTACTGGGCACTGTTGAGAACGACGGGCCGATCCCGCCGAAGCCACCTCCGTTGCGAAGCGGACCGATCCCGCCGCTTCCACCTCTGTTGAGAAACGGACCGATCCCGCCGCTTCCACCACTGTTGCGAACGACGGGCCGATCCCGCCGAAGCCACCACTGTTGCGTAGCGTATGTTTATCAGCTCGCGACTGCTTCTGCGCAGAGCTGATAAGACGAGCGGACGAGACGACGGTGAGTTAAACAAGGTTTATGTACAGCATATATACAGAAGCGTTACAATTTCGGCACTGGGGCCGACAGAGACTCGAAAAGCCGAGCTCTTCTCTCTAACACATAGGTCAGCTTTTCGCCTAAAACCGCCGACTCACACACATGCCGGCTCTCCGACACGGGGCCTCCTCTCACTCACATAGGACCGCCGATCGCGACGCGCCGCAGGGCTTCTTTTATTTACACCGGGTCCAACCAAAATGTCCAATCAGAAGCGCCGCTTTGTCGTCAGGGCAGACTCCTCCAATGGCGCGCCGCGCCATGCGTCAGACCACCAGACACGCGGACGCCGGCTCGCTGTCACGCGCGCAGCTGACTCACTGCACGTGGGCCAGAGGGGCGCCGCGCGTGTTCACGCCGCCGAGGTGATCGCGCCAGGCCGACTGCGGGCTGTCCTTGACCCAGATTGCCTTTTTCAGAGGCACGGTCGTTTGACGAGGACTCGCTGGCATAACAGCACCCCCGCCGCCAGATAATGCACCGGAAAGACGAGCTGCTTCCACGGGGCTCGGATGTCAGGTGCGCTCGTTCGCCAGGTCCCTCCAGGTTCGCCTCCAGGCCCATGGGGAGAATACAGCTCCAGACTGTTCCGGGAATACAGCCCATTCTTGACGACGGATCCCAGCTCCACTGGCTTGTCGCCACAACTTGTCGACCAGCTTCACTCGTCTCTTCTGACCATCTTCGGCTTCAGCACTTGTCGATGGTTCTGCAACTTGCTAAGAACGGTTCGACAACAGACAACACACGACACAAGCAAGTGCCCTCGGTCACCCGACAGAACACCAGACAAAATATAATACAACATATACCTATCTACGTGTCTATCGGAATTTTGCTCCCTCTACATCAAGAGGCACATGTGGTACACAAGACTCTTAAAATGACAACTCAATTTTTTTTCCCACGTACAACAACGTAACGAATTAGAATACCACAAAGTTGGCCCCTTGAGAGCACTCTGAACGAGAGCGCTCGGCCCAGGTCGTGATGAGGTCAAAATTTTGCCCCGAATCGCCAACGAGAAACCGAAAGGTTGAGAAGTTACTAGCTGGAACGCACTGCTCAATGCACCTGCATTAGCGTTTACCTTTCCTTTATTTTTATTTTTTTTTGATAGCGAACGTCAAAGTTGCGCTGTGGAGCAACATGCTCCACTTCAGTAACCGGCCACATTTAGGCGACGATACCTATGCGGCACCAAGAGCGGCTCACACTTTCGACGTTGCACAAGGGAACAACGATACGGCTTGCTACTGATTGACTCCTCACCGCTTAGCTTGATATCGTGTTCGATCACCGTCGTTTCTCCGGGACGGTCCGACAACACATACCCAAACTCGGAAACAATCTTTCTCAGGTCCTCTTTCTCAGGTCCTCCTTCACTTACGCTAGGCTCTAGGTTTATCTGCTCCCGGATTACTTTCGATCCCCTTTCAATTACCTCACTAGAACTCAAAATTTCTGCTTCCTCTTCCTTTGAAGCCTTCAACAACAGATTTACGACCGCTTGATGTTGAACGTATGGTTTCATCAAGTTGTAAATTTTGTCCGGCCGCCTTCCTAATTTCACTTCATAATTTGTATCGCAAGACTTCGATAATACTTTGGCGGGCCCTTCCCAATCAACCTCAAGCTTGTTCCTTTTGGGTGGCTGCAGCCGCATTACCTGATTATCAACTTCAAAAGCGCGCTTCTTCCCCGATTTCTCGTAGTGCTCCTTCGACAGCACTTTTGCCGCGTTTTTCTGGCTTTCCACGAGCGCTTCAATCGAGAGATCCTCACGCTGCCCTCGAATGAGCGTCTCTCGATCAACTCTCGGCAACTCGCTCCAACTTTCCGCTACAGGCGAGAGCGTTGCAACCCTCTCGCTCTGACTCAATGGCGCCATGTCGTCTCCCCCTACCGCGCCGGCCGTGCCGACCGCTTTCGCGACGGGCCGCTCGCGTGACTGCTCACATGACTCATGCGGAAAATTTCCTTTCTGGGGTTCCGTCGACCCGCCGACAAGGTCACTTGAGAGTTCACTGCATTGAACCAGATCAGGCTTCCGCGTTTGCGATCGCGTGAGGGCCATGCACGCTAAGTTGGGGAAGAACGATTTGCCCTGCTCTTTGAGAAGCTGCTCTGAGTTGTTGGAGAATAGATAAGGAAAACGATCGTTTAGCGCGGCAGACACAGCCGCTTCGGTGCAAAGCTTACCGAACGGGCCTTCAATGACAACGGTGGCGATTGGTAAGCGAACACTCTGCTCCTCGGCGACTTGCCTGATCCACGCGCATTCTCCTGTGAAGTCATCCGGAGACACCAATGAAGGATGGACAACGTCCATGGTTGCCGCTGAGTCTCTAAGTGCTCGGCACGTTTTCTCATTCACCCTAATTTCTTGGAGATACGGCTCCAACAACCGAATGTTTTTTTCTGATTCTCGGATCGTTGCGAAAGCAAACTTTTCCTGGCAGTTTCTCGCGATGTGCCCTTCCTTTTTGCAGTTGTAGCAGATTAGCGGCTTCCGTTTGTTTTCCGATTCAAATGCCTGTGTGGTAGAAACCTCACTCGATTTCTCCGCTTCTGTTTTCCCTTCCCCTACACTGTCCTTCGTAAGAGACGGGTCCTTCTTGAAATTACGGTGCGGAACGGGTTTCCGTTGATCAGGTTTCTTTGAAAAGCCCTCTTTTCTTTCATCCTTTTCAACGCGCACTGCCCTGCTGTGCAACTTTCGGCGAGTATAATACTCCTCAGCTAACTCGGCTGCCTTATTTAACTGTACTTCCCCAAGTCTGTCCTGCAGCCAAAGTTTGACATCCTCCTCGATGCAGCGGTAGAATTGCTCCAATGCAACGCATTCCACCACTTTATCGCGATCGTCATAAACACCTTCGCCCTTGAGCCATTCAATCAAATCGGCTTTAAGACGAAACGCGAAGTCAACGTGTGACTCATTCCCCTTTTTAGCATACCGAAACCTTTGCCTGAAAGCCTCGGGTGACAACTTATAACGTCTCAAGAGCACTTCCTTAACCTCGTCATAGCTCTCAAACGCTTCCCTCGATAAGCAAGTTATCGCGTCGGACACTTCGCCGGGAAGAAGAGCTAGCAGGTTCCGCGCCCAAAGAGACCGCTCCAAAGCGTTTCGCTCACAGACGTGTTCAAACTTGACGAGATATTTCGCCATGTCCTCGCCTACTACGAACGGTGGCAATTGGTCCCTAATTCTCAAACCGCTGACCTGAACTGTTGGAGAAGCTACGCTAGGCGCCTGCGAACACTGTAGGATTGCCAATTCTAGTCGTTTCATCTCAAGGCGCTCCTGTCTCTCGGCTTCCTCGCGACGTTCGCGCCTTTCAGCTTCTTCACGTTCGCGAGCTTCGCGCCTTTCAGCTTCTACGCGAGCTTCGCGCCTTTCAGCCTCCTCACGTTCGCGAGCTTCTCGCCTTTCAGCCTCCTCACGTTCGCGAGCTTCTATTTCCCGCCTTTCAGCCTCCTCACGGCGTGCTTTAATATCCACCCAGGCCTCATCGACTTCCTCAGCCGACACTCCCTCATCCTTCATGATCTCAAGGATCGCTTGCTTTCGTTTCGCACGGCCTAAAGTAATGCCGAGTTCCTCACAAATTTCGATGAGTTCCTTCACTTTAAGGTTCTCCATCGTTCACACTAGCCTCTTGCTGTTTGCCCCTGTTAACAATTTACTTGCCGTACCCACTATAAGCCTACTAGCAAGACGCGCAAGCAATTTTTCACACTCCCGTGTTTACCCCCTCCGCATTAACTTTGGTTTCAAAGCACTTCGACTTTGCTGGAAACGATCAAAGCTCACTACAATGCTTCACACAGCCCTTCTCTAAACTACTACAACCTGAGCTAGAGTAGTCTGGTGAACTGAGGGGAAAACATCAGGCACTCACCGCATCGATGTCGCTGACGCCGGCCGATCCCGCAGCTGCCAACCACTGTTGAGAACGACGGGCCGATCCCGCCGAAGCCACCTCCGTTGCGAAGCGGACCGATCCCGCCGCTTCCACCTCTGTTGAGAAACGGACCGATCCCGCCGCTTCCACCACTGTTGCGAACGACGGGCCGATCCCGCCGAAGCCACCACTGTTGCGTAGCGTATGTTTATCAGCTCGCGACTGCTTCTGCGCAGAGCTGATAAGACGAGCGGACGAGACGACGGTGAGTTAAACAAGGTTTATGTACAGCATATATACAGAAGCGTTACAATTTCGGCACTGGGGCCGACAGAGACTCGAAAAGCCGAGCTCTTCTCTCTAACACATAGGTCAGCTTTTCGCCTAAAACCGCCGACTCACACACATGCCGGCTCTCCGACACGGGGCCTCCTCTCACTCACATAGGACCGCCGATCGCGACGCGCCGCAGGGCTTCTTTTATTTACACCGGGTCCAACCAAAATGTCCAATCAGAAGCGCCGCTTTGTCGTCAGGGCAGACTCCTCCAATGGCGCGCCGCGCCATGCGTCAGACCACCAGACACGCGGACGCCGGCTCGCTGTCACGCGCGCAGCTGACTCACTGCACGTGGGCCAGAGGGGCGCCGCGCGTGTTCACGCCGCCGAGGTGATCGCGCCAGGCCGACTGCGGGCTGTCCTTGACCCAGATTGCCTTTTTCAGAGGCACGGTCGTTTGACGAGGACTCGCTGGCATAACAGCACTTAACAGGCGCACGTATTCGCCAGAAAGCCGATCGAGGCGTGAGAAAGAAAGAAATGGAAGAAAGAAAGAAAGAAAGAAAGAAAGAAAGAAAGAAAGAAAGAAAGAAAGAAAGAAAGAAAGAAATGCAACAAGAAGGTGCAGCATCGAATAACTTGCAAGAGGTCAGTTCACGTGTTTTCTTGTATATAGAAGCACGCACTTTTCAACGTTACCAAATCTGCGCAGCATTGTGCGGGCAAAAAAAGAAATCATTTACGATGAATGCAGGTATGCAAATATAACATTTCTTTTTTTCGAGTTATCCATATGCCCGGTATGCAAATACTAAGTCTATACGATGTTCCAGCTTTATCAGCGCTCTCGCTCCCACCTGCGCGCGCTGAAAGCGCGGCCGTGCAGAGCGTTCTGCATGAACGCTTCGCGAAAACGTCTCCGAAGCCAAAGAAAAAAAAAGTGGCCGTCTCTCGTATAAGACGAAGAATACCATTGCCGCGCTTGGATAGACATCATCGATATGCTTGCCCAAGTGCCCACTGACCTGACCAAACACACAAAGCTCGCCGCCCCATACCGTGGAACAACGCCGGTATATAACAGTGCACGGCCCCCGTATTTGTGCTGCAGATATAGAACTACGCCGTTATCGATTCGGTAAAGCTCCAAAGTTCAATAACACGAGCCGCCTTGCCTCACTGGCTCGATCTCGTTTGTGAATTGGCTGCGTACGGTTTGAAGCGCTGCCGTTAAATCAAATAACGAGACAGGCACAAATGTCCTGCTGAAAAGGCGGATGGTACCAAATGGGAGAAAACAAGAAGTCATTTCGAAACTATAAAACATTCGAAATTCGTAATGGAACATACCAGGCGTTTGGACGTCATGTCCTGCGGCTAGATATAGTATAATTATACGACTTGTGCACAGGAGACGAAGCGAAACAAGTACGTCTGCTATGTTAAGCACGCTATATATAGACGGCCAATGAAAGTAAAAAAAAAATTATACTGCGGCTGAAATCACGCAGAGTATAGCAAGCTAAATCGCAGGAGCATGCTTAACTGGCCCTGTAGATAATGGTTGATTGCGGAACGTCGGAAAATAAGACGAAACACCAAAAAAAAGTGAGTTCTGTGCTTCTTTCGTGTTGTTTTGTGCTGTTCCGCCATTAGCAAGTTAATACGCCGATGCAAAATAACAGTCGAATCTATCCGGAAGAATTTATATGAGCCACCGTATAAAAAAGTATGATTGTGAGAGATACAGAAAATACATCAATGTGGAACTGCGGAATATCGTTATCGCGACAAAGCGGTGCACATAAAGGATCTCACGAAACGGATATTTTTCAAGCAAGTGATACTAGGCAACACCAAAGAAGAATGACAGACTGCAAACGAGAAAAAAGACGAAAAATAAAAGAAGAAGATCTAGACCAGGAAAAAAAAAAGAAAGCCTCCTTAGCCTATCTGTTCTAACTCTATTTTTCTTTTTTCCTCTTTTTCCAACGTTTTCTGGCATTACCCAAGTATAACAATGTATAAACTCGCCCACAAGCGACTCCCTTCACACCACAGCCCAATCGACAGACCAATTATCAAACTCAGCTTTCACAACCAGTTAGCGCTGTAACTATACTGCAACGCAGTGCACAACATCATTGATACAGACGCGAAACAGGCAACGCGCGCGCGGTGATGGAAGATGGAGAGCAAGCAGGGGAGGTCATGCGTCGAGAGCCATCATCCACGCAGGGACACTTCTACACCAAGGCGTGCGCCAACGTGATGGATATCTCTCCGCACTCGAAAACACCTTGTCGATCGAGTGGTGCTGTGCACCAAGCAACACAAACATCTCCCATCTCAGCGGCCAAACAGGAAACGCTGACGCACTGCAAGCCGTCGGGACTATGTAGTAAATATAGTCGATACAAGGAGGGGATGCCTTATTCGGCAGCAGTGTGTGTAGCTGATCCCATTCGTCATCATCCGGCTAACGCGCCCAGGGCCTCGAAGAGCTCGATCGTGACGGCAGCCAAATTCGACGTCGTGATCCGTGCTCCCGAGTATATATGTGACGATGCGTTAGACGGTAAAGAGAAACGGGGACAGGAGATGCAGAAACGGTCGATTAATCGACTCTCTTGGCTAGTACGTTCCTACTACGTAGAGACAACGAAGGGAGGAAGAAAAATTTATTCACTGAATTCTCTCTCGAGTCTGGTGACGTCAAAAAAATGGTTTCAATGAGGTTAAGTGAGGGCAGAGGCCAAAATCGGACGGTAATTTGACGCGATACTGACAACGGGTAGCGAGAGCTTTTTGTGTTTCCAAGGAACGCTACGACCATTTGTGACAAAAGTCGGACAAGCCAACTTATTCGGGCATCAACGTCGCTATCGAAACGAAAAGCACTGTTCCTTTTCCACGATTTTCGCGAGAACCGTTGGCGAAAACGTCACAAAAACGCTGCCAAACGCATGAGGTTGGGGATGTGTGCGGCAAATATATGATGACTGTGACCATGCACGTGTATATGAAAAGACTACAGCGTCCCAAGTGTAGAATCCCCTCACCGCTGGGCAGCAGTGAAAAAAACAAACAAACAAAAAACAAGACGTACGAATAAACGGCCGGCGCAAAACTAAAGGGGCGACCACGTGTTCCCCGACAAAAGGATGCCGACAAGAGAACTGCGCCGCGACCAGTATTCACGGACGGCACCTGCTATCTTGATGAGCGACTTCCGGCGCCGATTAATCGCTCCCGCTCCCTTAAGTCCGAGTTACCCTGCAAGCCTGACCGCCACTGGAGGAAGAAGTGAACTGGGAGGGCACCTTACGTCACGAGGCTCGTTGACAGGCTAGAACACTCCGAGAAAAACTATTCCAGTCACTTTTGCCAAACTGCGAGCGAAGCAACTGGCACGCCATGCACTCGGATGAGCGTATCGGCCGACTATGTCTGTTTCGTATAGCTTTACTTGCACTGAGCACACTGAGAAGTAAAAAAGGAAGAGGGGTATCGAGGTTGCTTCTTTAGGGGAGCAACTAACCTGCCAAAACCATTATTCTATTTTGAAAGGTAACTGCCAAGTCACTCCGCCATATAGTGGTTACTCTTCAAGACAGCAACGGTTATTTTGCGCGAGAAAAAAAATCAGATTTTTGGTTTACT
Source organism: Rhipicephalus annulatus (assembly GCA_013436015.1). Taxonomy (NCBI): domain Eukaryota; kingdom Metazoa; phylum Arthropoda; class Arachnida; order Ixodida; family Ixodidae; genus Rhipicephalus; species Rhipicephalus annulatus. The sequence goes on from WOVY01001552.1 coordinate 32,627, forward strand.
AGTCCAGCATTTAAAAGTGTGTGCAGGTATGTGGTTACATGTACAATTGGCTGAGCAAGCATCACATTCAAAAATGAACTTCAAAACATTTACAGCAAACACGCGGGATTCGAACTCGCGACCACTCACATTCAGCATGACCGTATACACTATAACCACTACACCACACTACGCAACGGCACCGTCTGGAAAGAAATAGGTTTATGTACGCACCGATGAGTAGAATTGGCACACGGCGCAAACATTCTGCAGTTATACTACAAAAAAGGGGGGCGCTTTCCCTCCACAAGAAGGAAAGCGCCCCTCTTTGCCGTGCCGCGTACAAACTATTGCACACATTTACTCCGCAAAACTTTTCAGAGTGCAAACGCTCAGACACGGCAATTACGCGTTGGACGGACACTTCTTTATTTTTTCATTATTATTTTTTACTTTAATCGTGTTGCGCGATCTTCACCCCAATACCTTTTTTTTTTTCACCATTATATACCAGCCCTTTGAATACGACCCCACTTATGCAATGAATGCACTTCAAGTACGCCAACCATTAAGAATCTCTCATGGATTTTCAAGTAATATATATATGTGGTGTGTGTGGGAGAGAGAGAGAGAGGGAAACCATGCGGACAAGACGGAGGGCGTGTCAATGCGCTCTCGGAGGAGACTGCGGAGCGGTGTGACGACAGGGGGCTCGCAGGAACAAGCGCCCTCTCCTCTCCACCGGGGGCATAAATCACGGGGGCTGACCTTGCTTTTAATGGAGACATCGTGCGACAGCGGAGAATCGTTCACGAAGCGTCCGGGCCGTGGCGCCGGAAGTCGCTCCTCTCCACGCAGGAGCAGAACCGCGCTCAATCTACAGCATTTTCTCCCTTAACCGTTCCATTTCTCGCACACTCGTGCGTGCAGGGACGATCGTGAAAGCGCGCTATCCGCCGACTGCAACCGAATGATCGGCGCAACGAAGAAATTCCTCGCGTCCCGGATACACCACGCCGGAGCGACTGTTTAACAACGATTGATTGATATGCGGGGTTTAACGTCCCAAAAACACCATATGATTATGAGAGACCCCGTAGTGGAGGGCTCCGGAAATTTAGACCAGCTGGGGTTCTTTTACGTGCACCCCAATTTGAGTACACGGGCCTACAACATTTCCGCCTCCGTCGGAAATGCAGCCGCCGCAGCCGGGATTCGATCCCGCGACCTGCTGGTCAGCAGCCGAGTACCTTAGCCACCAGACCACCGCGGCGGGGCCTGTTTAACAACGAAGTGACCCGTATATGACAAAGCATTCTTTAGACCGTCAACAATTTTGCCTTAAGGACGTTTGAATAATTAAGCATCACGCAAATAGAGAAAACCAACGAGATCTAAGAGATTTCGGCACATTTTCACGTGGTTATGACGGTGATGCTCGGAAAACTAGAGTTGTTAACAGTTAAATCCTCCTTTATTGAACGAACGAATAAAAACAAATGGAACTCACGGTACAGGCAATACTTGCTGTACAAGGGCGCAATCATCGGCCTCCAGCAATCCGATCGTCCGTCAGCCTTTACAAACGCCTGATAGAACATTCGGCGATATCGCACATGGTGTTCGCGTTAATATCGTATGGGGTTTTACGCTCGAAAGCCACAAAATGATTACTAGACATCAATATGTCAAACCGGTGCAACGTGCAGGCCATGCACCAACAAACAGCCTGAAGCGAAGTTGCAATCCAAAAGAATATAGTTTACGCAGTGCTCGGGCTTATATAATCTTCAAAGCTATAGATTCTCAAAACATTGCCCCTCGGCAAGTCACCACCACCACGGCTTGTCTGGTGGCCTTTTCCCTCTCCGAGTAACAAGAAGACATGCGTGTTCTTGCTTTATGCGATGGTGTCTTTAACACCAGAGGTCCGTTCAGCGTTCGGAAACCCATTCCAGCTATACATCAAAATAACGAAGAAGTAAATAAAAGCACTCGTGGTCCCCAATTATTCGAGGTGAACGGAAGCAACAAACAACAATAAGGAAGGGGAAACCGCTAGCTTACGGAGAAAGGGACGACGGTGAAACGACACTGCCGACGTTATTGCCGGATGCGGAACAAAAAGAAGTGGCGAAGGGCAGTTAATGGCAACGATAAATTCAAAGCGCCAGCTGCTGGAACAATGGGAGCGCATAAAGGGCACAGAATTAGGCCGCGATTCAAGAACGCGCGGATATACAGACACCCGAACACGCGCCGCAAACGGGTCAAACTAGAAAAGACGGCAGTGTCGAAAAAAGAAAAGAAAAAAAGCCGCAAATCAGGTTAGCTAACAAGAAATAAAGAGGCACGCCGAAAAACGTCGCTCCCGTCATGAGAACCATCCCAGCTCGCATTTCCCTTATCGCGGGCCCCCGACGCGTGCAATTAATTAATGGTGGACGCAGCGCGCTGTAATGATTTTATGGGGGAGCGGGGGATGCAGCAGTGTTTCGAGGAGATTGAGGAAACGCGCAGCGGCTTGTCGCGCCATTTAATGGGCGGAGTGGAGGAGGACAGCAAATGATGATTGGTTTGATATGTGGGGGTTTAACGTCCCAAAACTATCACATGATTCCGCGACACGCCGTATAGTGGAGAGCTCCGGAAATTTCGGTCACCTGGGGTTCCTTGACGCGCACGCAAATCTGAGCACACGGGCCTGAGGACAGCGAATGAGACGCTGCCGCTCCCTGCCGAGTGAATGCGACAAAGGTATCGCGGTGTAGGATACAAAACTACACCGTGGTTCGTACGCATTGTCAACAAATGCACCAAATCTCATGCAGGGGTAGTGCATGAGTTTTTCTTAGCGTAGTATAAGCACATTTAGTATCTATCTATCTATCTATCTATCTATCTATCTATCTATCTATCTATCTATCTATCTATCTATCTATCTATCTATCTATCTATCTATCTATCTATCTATCCATCTACCCCGCCGCATGTACAAACGCAGCCGACGGATGTCGGCAGCCAGCCATGAAACACAGCCAAGACACGCCGAGAGAACAAAGGAGTATGAAAGGGAAAGAGAGAAAAAGAGAGCGCTCTTTCCGAGCGCAGATGGATCACAGAAGCGTACACAGGGCGCTCTTCAAAGCAAGCACCGGCGCGGTGTGAACGCACCGCCCAAATCACAGCACTCAGTCGGGTTAAGCACCGTCATTAGCGGTCCGCAAAAGGCGATTTAACGCGAGCGCACTGCGCAGGGCAAAAACCGGCGCGCCCCGGCTTATATACGTGGTGGAGGAGTACGTGCGCGAGCTACTCGCACTATACTGCTCTCGTACTATATCTACGCGTGCGCCTACACGCCACGGTACGCAATCCTCGGCGGTCGTGACGGTGGTATCTCTCCGCGGCGGCGCGGCGCGAAAATCGACAACCACCACGCACGGTGGGCGGCGGGAGCGAAGACTCCAGCCACCGTGCGACGCCTATCAGCGCCCACGAACAACGCTACTGCCGCCGCCGCTGCACTTTAAGGCGGCGCAGGCAGGAAGACAAGAAAGGGCTACGACGCTGCGCTGCTGCAAGCACGACTGCGCAAGAACCAACCACGTGAGCGTAGCACGCACGCCGGTCAGACCAGGTCGGGACCCAGGTTTGTGTTCCCTGCTCGGGCTGCGAGACACGTCCGCAGCAGGGCGGGTGCGAGGGAGGGGTAGCCTTCGGGGCTCTTTCGACAATTTCGACACCCACCCCCCTTCCTTTAACCCCCCAGAACACCTCGACCACCTTCAAAACCTATCCTTTCCACCATCGCTCTCTCATGTCACGTCCGCAGCGGCAACGCCACCACGGCAGTGATTTCGAGCGTGCAAGCTGGCGTGCAGGCGATGTCGAGAGGGGGAGAAGATAAAGGGGGAAAAAAAAGAAAAATTGTTGCGCAGCCGTTGGTTATGAATGCCGAGAGGGTCGAACGGTGACAACGCGACGAGCAGCGCGAAGCTGCGGGCCGTTTAGAAACAACGGACCTGATGTCGTCAACGGCGGCTTTATCCGTCGCGGCGCACCGAACAGAAAGATCCGCGCCTTTCAAGCAGGCAACTAGCGAAAAAGGAGAGGGTGACATGAACGAGAGAGGAGATACAAGAGAAACGTGCTTCGCCATATCACTGCCTCCGTCGCGGAGGTTACCTGAGCATTGCAAAGCGAATGAAATGCGGGTAATAAACGTACGGAAGAAAAAAAAAAAGAGCACCACAGCAGTAAAGGAGAAGAAGGATACGGTGTGGTCGACGAACGTGCAAGCTGCTGAGCGGTCCATTCCCGGTGGTAAGCCATGTCCAACGAGAGACAAAGCTGTTAGTCATCTTTCTTTTCTATCCCTTCCATGTCTTTAAGAGAGTGCCACGCCCGCTGTTCCGCAAAGCCGAACGCACGCCACGTATATATACGATACGCTCGAACGCGGTAATCGAACGCAATTCATCGATGACCCGCGGCAGAATAGAAGGGCCGACTCAAACGTGGCTCCGCGAAAGAGTACGACGCTTGGACTGCTGCTGGACAGGCGCCATCTTCAACACGCAGCTCTGCGGTAGTTGCGTAACTAAGCTACTCGCAACATTATTGGTCGAGGAGGCGCGCCGTGTTCGCAACATAAACTATTCGTAAAAAATAAGCAACTCGCAAGTGGGACCCACGCGCCCAGAATTTGGGGGGTTACTATAAGGTTACGGTGCATGCGAATTGCATGCGAACGCGCGGGCGACACAAAACAGTTATCCCATCCGCCAAAACTTACGCCGTCCGAACACGAACAAATTGTGGTAAATCAACGTTTACCTATCGAACAACCTGCATATTAAACAAATTGTAACATTTGCTGAACTTTCATTGTACGTAAAGTCCTTTAACATGCAAGTTTTAAAAAAGGGCTAAGGCAGGAGAACATAAGGCTTGATGTATCATAAAAAATACTGATGTAAGAAATTGTAATAGGCCAGCGATGGAAATTTCTACCGAATGCATGTGTTGTGCTAACTAAGAAAATTTTATGCATATCACACGTTTTTAATGTTCTAGACTAATATTTTTTTTCCTCTGTGACTTTTAATTACGGTAAGTATATACCAGCTGGATAAAGCCAGATTCAATGTATCATGAAAGTTTTTACGCGACCTATTTTCTCTATTGCTTCTTTTGTTCATGGTGGTCTGGATGCCGAGAACGCCAATTATTTTGTTGTCGATGTTGAGTGCTATGTTTTTTTTTTTCAATCTAGGTTGATTATTGTACAAATATGTCCGCTGTACGAAATGTGTACAAGGATGTTGGGTCCATGTCAGGCTATACGCATTTGGCCCCAGCATCCTTTTGTTTCTTGGACAAGAAAACAATAAAACAATTAAAAACAACTGCCACGAATGTGGTGAAGAGGAGACCCTCAAACATTCGCGTCCGCAAACGTCGTGCTTTCAACGCACCGCAAGAGAAAATTGGAGAGCATTGATTGATTTGTAGGGTTTAACGTCCCAAAACCACCATATGATTATGAGAGACGCCGTAGTGGAGGGCTCCGGAAATTTCGACCACCTGGGGTTCTTTAACGTGCACCCAAATCTGAGCACACGGGCCTACAACATTTCCGCTTCCATCGGAAATGCAGTTGCCGCAGCCGGGATTCGATCCCGCGCCCTGCGGGTCAGCAGCCGAGTACCTTAGCCACTAGACCAGCGTGGCGGGGCAACTTGGAGAGCACGCGTGCTGTCATGCCAGCCGACAACGCAGAGGCACGCAACGGTGTCGCACGAGAGGCCGCCGACGCAACACTGCGAGACTTCATCGAGCAGTCGGGCCCCGCAGCACCGTTGGTCTCCGTGACCTAACAGTGGCAGTGTGCGAGGCCGGGTGACTATATGACACCCTCGAGGAAGTCACTTCGAGAGAGAACTATCGATGACTCTGACATATATACTACTATGGTCGCTCGGCCATACATTCGGGGAATAGTCTACCTTTTCCTTTCTCTCTCATCCTCGCCACACGTCCCGCTACCCATTCCTATCTCCGCCGCTGACCATCATTCAAGCTCGAACAGTCACCTCTGCGAAGTACGGCCAGCGAATAATTTTAGGGGCGCAGCTCCTTATAGCGGCACCCGTTTGTCCCTCGTAGCCGTTGTAGTGTGTAACAAGTATAACATTTTGACCTCCAAGGTGGTGCCGGTGAGAGATTTCTTCTGTGCGTTGTTGAACAATAAAAAAATAGTGCTCAATGTACATGCCAATGGTTGCTAATGGGGAATGAGAGACGGGAGCATTCGGCTTTTAGTTAACGCGCAGGCTGCGATCACCATTAGCAGCCATTGGCATGTACATTGAGCACTATCTGACAAGAAAGGGTTGCTACGTTATACTCGCTGGGCGTAACCTCCTTGGTTTTTTGAAAGGTTTAGCGAGCGTTGGGCCGCAGTACCATGATCTAAACTCTTTAAATATTCTTTTTTTCCCCGCACCATAGAGGAATGGAACCTAATACCTATTGATCATCTGGACTCGACTGAATCAATACAGAATTACTTTTTCACTATTTCCTAGTTATATTTTCTTTAGAGTTGTTTTTTATTGTTGCCTGACTTGTTTATGATATTCAATTGTGCTTTGTAGATATATTTATGTTGTACCCTGCCCCTCCTGCATGGGCCACATGGCCTGCAGTATTTTGTAAATAAATAAAAAAATAAATAAATAAAATGCAGTGAACTAGCATATACCATGAACTCGAGGTGGTTAAAGGTGGGAAGTGGACGCGAAGCACAAGCCGTATGAAAGAGTGCGTGTGCCTCCTCTCGTTCAGTCCTTGGAATGTCCGCTGGATGGCGGTGCTTCTATGTGGGGAATATATGATGAAAAGATGCGAGATGGTGGTACTTGGTGTCTGGAATAGACGGACGAACGGACACACAGACAGATGCATGGATGAATGCATGAATTAACGGACGCAGGGGCGGATGCATGGACGGACGCACGAACAGGCGCACGCGCGGACGGTCGGATGGACGCACGAATGGTCACACAGACGGACGCATGGACGGACGTAAGCAAGAACGAATGGACGGACGAATGCTTCGCCCCACTCTCCATCATTCACTCCGTGGGTATGCTGCCATTTTTTCTTTTTTAATCTCTCATGGACATAGTACACCCAGGTTTATACACTAAACACAAGTGCAGACATTGCAACCCTAGATAATATGCTACGGGAATGCATGTACAACGCGTAATAGCAGCACCTAATGCTGCCTCAAACAGCGACAGCCTCCGCGCGCTGGGAGTCATGCATAGTTCAGCTGGGGCCTGGAGCATCAACGCTGGCACGTCCAGCGAGCCGAGGAAGCCGCCAAGGGCTTTTGGTTGAAGCCTAGAAGGGTTCGGACCTATCCCACCAATCCACAGGACACTCAATATTTTTTATCTGATTATTCTTATATTTGAATCATTAACAACTTACTAGGCCACTGATGAAAAGCGGCTTTCAACTTATCATCCCCACCATCACCACGATTATGTATGTATGTATGTATGTATGTATGTATGTATGTATGTATGTATGTATGTATGTATGTATGTATGTATGTATGTATGTATGTATTGTTGCGAAGCGCGCCTCCGACGACGTTACGAAGGGCGCCCGAATCTCACTGCTGACCTCCACTGTTGCGAAAGACGGTGACGCCAACACGGTCCCGAAGGCGTCACTGCTTCCAACTCCGCCGGGAAGGTCACCAGCCGTTTGGTAGCGTATGTTTCTCAGCTCGCGACTGCTTCTGCGCAGAGCTGATAAGACGAGCGGACGAGACGACGGTGAGTTAAACAAGGTTTATGTACAGCATATACAGAGGCGTTACAAATTCGGCACTGGGGCCGACAGAGACTCGAAGAGCCGAGCTCTCCTCTCTAACACATAGGTCTGCTCTCAAACGGGTCCGCTCTGACACACTTGTCAGCTTTCACCTAGGACCGCCGACTCACACACATGTCGGCTCTCCGACACGGTGACTCCTCTCACATAGGACCGCCGACTCACACACATATCGGCTCTCCGACACGGTGACTCCTCTCACATAGGACCGCCGATCGCGACGCGCCGCAGGGCTTCTTTTATAGGCACCGGGTCCAACCAAAATGTCCAATCAGAAGCGCCGCTGGTCGTCAGGGCAGACTCCTCCAATGGGGTCGCCGCGCAATGCGTCAGACCCCCAGACATGAATACGCCCGTTGTTTACTCGACGGGGCTCACTGGCACGTGCGCTGGCTCACTGCACGTGGGCGCCATAGAGGCGCCGCGCGTGTTTACGCCGTTGAGTTGTTCGCGTCAGGCGGACTGCGGGCTGGCCTTGACCCAGATTGCCTTTTTCAGAGGCACGGACGTTTGCTGAGGACTCGCTGGCATAACAGTATGTATGTATGTATGTATGTATGTATGTATGTATGTATGTATGTATGTATGTATGTATGTATGTATGTATGTATGTATGTATGTGTGTGTATGTATGTATTCATCTGTTCGTCCGTCCGTCCGTCTGTCGGTCTGTCTGTCTGTCTACAAGAGGTTGTAGGAACGACATACCCCCACACAAACAATACTTGCCTTCAAGAGGTTGTATACGAATGACATACCCCTAAGTGCCGATAGCTGATGAACCTATACGATCGAGTCGGTCACCCGTAAATCGACAACCAGGCGTGTACGATCTGGTGGTTGATTTTACCACCGAGTCGTACACCTTTGGAGAAGGGGTGGAGGCTGCCGGCCGACACACCGGGTTTAAAAAAAAAAAAACGGTTTAATATGAGCACCGCACAAACTACGAGTCGTTCTATAGGCAACTTCGAGCTCGCAAAGTGACTAGTGCCGCGACGACGAGAAAGCACCACCAGCGACGCATATTCATATATATATATATATATTATATATATATATATATATATATATATATATATATATATATATATACTATACGACGAGTCGCGAGGACAACAAAGTGACGGAGTTCATTCGCCCACAAATCTTCCGCACGTGGTCACAGAAGAAAAGGGGCGATGATCACGCCTACCCCTCCCCATCCCCCTCTCCCAGTGAAGGGGGAGGGGGAGGGATAGGCGTGATCAACGTCCGCACGCGCTCAGTATCCTGCGCGGCCCCTGAGCGCGCGGCTCCATTTTCGCCCCGCGGCCGCACGGGAATGCGGAAACGACGATGAAAAGGCAGCACCATCACAGCCGCGGAAACCGCACAGGAGGGTAGAGGTCGACCTCACCCCACCCCCGAGTGCCCCCGAACTCCTCCCCCTTTTTTTTCGCGCAACTTTTCGTCACATGCTTCGAATGCCACCCCCAAAGGGAACGATGCAAAACACTCCAAAAGCACCTGCCCGAAGTAACACGTTACAAGGACTTGATTGATTGATATGTGGGGTTTAACGTCCCAAAACCACCATATGATTATGAGAGACGCCGTAGTGGAGGGCTCCGGAAATTTAGACCACCTGGGTTTTTTTAACGTGCAGCCAAGTGTCAGCACACGGGCTGCAACATTTCCGCCTCCATCGGAAATGCAGGCGCCGCAGCCGGGATTCGAACCCGCGACCTGCGGGTCTGCAGCCGAGTACCTTAGCCACTAGACCACCACAGCGCGGCCCGTTTCAAGGACTAACCACTGAGCTTGACGGAGAGGCAGATAGGTTATTGCCAACCGTAACTTTTAAGCACGAAAAGAAGACCACGAAAAATTCGCCCTCATTCAGGGATTCAACTCGTGACCAACGCCCTTTAGGGGCAGTCACTCTAGAAATTTGTAATAGTGATGGGGAAATTTAAGCTTTAAATTTAACGCTGGAAGGCGTGAGGAGTAAACATTCCCCCTTACTATACTTATTGCACCATTGCACTAGCCTCACATCCACACACAAAAACTACAGTATCCCACTCAACGTTTACCCGAATTACGCAACGCACACCTGCATCTTCCTTTTCCTATACCTGGCACCGTTTTCTTCCAGCTTCTTCTTTCAAGGAGAAACGTGAGTGGGGCTGCGGATATAATCATCGAGAATAGCAGCATTCGTGTCGTTGAGCGGTTGCGACGGCGGAAGCAGGCTCGCGCAGAGAAAGAGGGCGCTCGCGGAATGTCCTCCTCGCGGTCGTCGCCTTCTCGTGAACTCCAGCAGGGAGAGCCTCGTTTATTTCGAGAGGCGAGCCAGTCCACCCGGACCAGATCGCGCCTTCTCTGCCGAGTTCTCGCGCGTCCTAAACAGTGGTCTCCACCGGAGGTCAGTGAACAGAACGAGCTTTAATGCGACCCCATGCGCAGGTCGGCGCGGATCCGACGCCCCAACCTGACCTATTAAGGTTCGCGCGAAACTGGACAGGGAAATAAATATTCCGCGCCGATAAGGCCCGGCGACGCCAACTTTTCGACAGCGACCGGCAGCGAGCGTTGCACTCACTCGTGTGCGTCTACAGGTTTGGTTTGGTTTGGAAAAACTTTATTGACAAGTCCGAAGGCGTGCGCCCTAGCACACGGCGGGCCGCTCCCACGATGGGACAGTAAGGCCGAGCCCTAGCGCCGCATCGTGGGCCCTCTGGACAGCCCAAAGTTGCGATGTTATGTCTGGACTCCGGAGAGCGGAGTCCCACTTTCTGGACGATGCTGTATCGGTGCCACGTACCGAAGGGCACTCCCAGAGCATGTGGTGTAAGGTGGCTAAACCGCCACATTTTGTACACGAGTTGGTTAAATAAACATCAGGATAAAGCTTGTGAAGAAAGGCAGGGTTAGGGTACGTTTCTGTTTGAAGTAATCGCGTCTACAGGTGACGCGACGAATATTTCCCAAACCGCAACGTGCTCAGTTCTGTCCGACACTAACAACAACAACAACAACAATATTTGGGATTCAACGTACCAACACCACATGACTATGAGAGACGCCGTAGAGGAGGGCTCCGGAAATTTCGACCATCTTTAACGGGCATTGACATGGTGCAGTACACGGGTCTCTACTATTTCGCTACCATCGAAACCGCCGCGGCGAGGATCGAACCCACAACCTTCGGGTCAGCAGCCAATTTTGTCCGGCAAAAAAAAAAAAAACTCTCGAGACGGAGGGTAGTAGATAGGGCCAATCGGTAACGATCCACATCAATACCAACCGTTGCCAAACAATATTCGTCCCATCATTCAACGAAGCCGAACGGTTGCGCTTGTGTCAGTGAATTTGATGTCTTCGTTATTTCAATGGAGCGCAATTAACCTATGCACAAATGCGTGGGCCCGAATGTCTCTGTTTTTATGTGCTGTGCATAAGCCCTCACGACCGGCCTGCGCTGCGAGCTATAGGAACACAGATGCCACCTGGTGCTTCAATAACGACAACAAAAGAGAGAGAGAGAAACGAGCGTAAACGACCGAGGGAAACAAATTTTAAACATATAGTAGTGATAACAATACTAATCAAAAGACTGGAGCAGCGCTCGAGCGAATCTGCGGGGACAAAAGTAATTACCAACGTTCGGTAATTAACGACTCTGATGATCGTTCAGGCAACTTTGGATTTAATTATCAACGTTTCGCAACCCGCGCACGCCCAGCCAGCATTGGCCGCGCGTCGTGCGTCCGTAACGCTCAGCCATGCGTTAAACGAGATTAGTTTTTTTGTTTATTTATTCAAGAGAAGAATAAAATAGAAAACGAGTGCGCGCTCAAAGGACAAAAAACATCTGCGTTCCGCTCCGCCCATTCGGCGCGGTCAAACAATCGCCCCCGTTTCCGCGAACTAACTTAATGAACTTGGAGCTCAACGAAACGCGTTTTTTTTTTTTTTCCTGCGCCGCTTGGACAATGCGTGTTAGCATGCTAGGGCACGTTTCCTAAGCAACCAACACACGACAGTGCGAAGTACAGAAGACAGATATCCTTATAACACGTGCTGAGATCGACGTGAAGACCAACGCAGCGTTTTTCGATGAAGGGATGAAGCCGCCGTGCACTGACGAGAGCTCCCCCCCCCCCTTTTTTTTTTGTACTACAGATCCGTCGTCTTGTAAAACCATCGGTCTTGCAACGGGCGGCTTAACTCAAACCGCAAAGAGCGATAGACCGGTGAGGATACAATAATAAAAAAAAAACTTTTTTTTTAACGCCCAACAACGGCAACAACGTTTATTTGAGGAGATAGTCGAACTCAATCACCTCTTTGGTGCTTCTACAATCCTACGAAAAAGCTATGATGCAATAACTGTTCGTATTACGTCACCAACTGTCGGGCTAATCAAAATATCTACCGATTTTTTTTTTGCAAGATACAGTACTTGCATTGTTCAGGTGAAAAAAAAAACAATCGCAAGCCTTTTTTTTTTCGACCGTGCTGAACGTCAGCACTATGCGCCTTCCTGGAAGGAAATGAGAAGGGAAGGAGGTGTGATTGTATTCGCTATCACAACACCTAGCGTGACCTGAAACGCAGACGTTCCGCGAGCATGTCGTTAATCAAACATGCGAAAGCTTGTTTGCTTGCACGTTCGATTAACCACAGAGTGTTCGAGCGAACATTTCGAGGACGAGGCGTACTTACGGATTAGAGTCGGCCAAGTTCGCAAGGAATTCAATTAAGGTCGGAAGGAGAACGCGAAGAGCAAGGACTGTTGGCAACAAAAAGCATGACCCGGGATCTTGTATGCGCTTTACAAACGATCAAAAATTTTTACCCGGCGCGACTGGTCGATTCACGCGCGTATGTACATGTCCATTAGCGACGTAAACGCAATCGTTGACCAATGGCATGCGTTATGCTAAATTGATGCTTCACTTGTAAGACGAGTACAAGATCCAAGCCATAATCTCGGAAGCTTTCGTTACTTGCGTGCACCGGGAGCGATTAAAACACCGCCGGATGTCCTAAACACCACCCACGCAAAATTTGAAGGATATAAACCCCCTTCAAAGCGGGAGTGAAACAACGAGCGCCAAAGTCTCGAAAACAAGTATGAAATACTTTGGCGCAACGATTATTACGAACACACGAAAGTAAGCACAGTAGCGTGCTTCTCTGCAGAAGGGCTCTTGATAAGGTGAAGCTCGCTTTCAAGGCGTCTGTTAAACACGTGCAGACATTCTCGAATCACTGCCGTGTGTCGCGTACACGTTTTTGCTTGCGTATGAAAGTATTATAGAGCATAAGCATTGAAAAAAAAAGTGACATATGCGAGATGAGAAATGTTACCCTTCCCAATATTCACTAATTACAACAGGCCTGAGCTGCAGCATCGATAACCACTTATCTTACCAAGTAAGCCAACTTCAAAGAATCAGGCGGCAAAGTCGTTCTTCAATGACAGCATGACGCCCTGTAACGTCGGTACGCTACGAATAACAGAGGCAGCAAACGTTATTATCAAGTCCTTCCATCTCTGAGCAACGGTTTCCTAGTCTAATCTAAACAGGTGCATCGTATTGCAACGCAAGGTTATCAAAGCAACGTGTAAGCATCCAAACTTCAGAATTCCCTCCAAGAACCTGCAGGCCACTCAAGAGACGCGTTCTGTTTTATAAACTGTGCAGTTCTTAATTAGTATTTCTTTTTTTAATGATTAAATTTAAGCATCTACGCCGCTGATCTTGGCAGATCGCGACGCGATTACTTGGGAAATTTGCTCAGTTTTACGACTCAGTTCCGTATCTCTGCTTTCTTTGGTGCCCGTCTCCAATTCAAAACACTCCCACCAACACGCAGACGCGTAACCAATTCTTACTTCAACGTTCCGCCCAACACGCTGGTTGCACTATATACTATCAGCAGCCCCGCACGCACAACAGCGTCCCCTGCACCGTCTGTGGACGGCGCAGTCCGCCGAAGTTTTTGTCTACGCACACAGTAGCCGAAGCAGCACAGTATCAGAGAGAACGAGAGAGAGAGATACAAGCCAGGAAGGTTAACCGGAGGCCCGTCGGGTTTGCTATCCCACATTGGGGGAGAGGTATTTTAAAGGGCGGTGAAACGAGAGGGATTAACAGTATCGAGGAAATGCAGACAAGACGGACTACGGCTACGCCCCATCGATACCTATAGAGACGCTCGCATGCCACCAAACAAAACGAACGTGCGGCCGTCACCAACTCTCTCTCTCTCTCTCTCTCTCTCTCTCTCTCTATCTATCTATCTATCTATCTCTCACTCACTCACACACACACACACACACACACACACACACACACACACACACACGCACGCACACTCGAAAGGAGGAACACAAGACCGGCCGATCACTGTTGGCGAGGCAATTAGACCTGGCCAGCGACGCGTGTCTCCGCCGTATATGCATACACGATCAGCAAGCGTAATAACGCTCCATTCCCCATTCAACGGGGCGCGTCGTTAGCAAACGCAGCGCAGCAGCCGAGACAAGTGCGCGAAACGACTAAATAAGGGCGGGGAATCGGGGCGCGCACATTGACTCAGCCTCGCAGCATGTACGCAATATCAATTAGCAAAACGGACGGATTGATTGCGCGACCAAGCTGCCGCCGCTGCTTACGAGCGACCATTCGAATCGCTCGTCTTTTCTTTAGCGGAACAAAGCAAGTTTGCTGCTCCATTGCGACCAGCCAGACAAAAGAGACGACCTGACGCCGCACTCAGTTTGTTTAGAGGCTCGTCCTGCAAGGTTCGTATCAACGGAGGGTTCGTTTCGACCCCGCAACCATGAAATTTACATGATTGCTATAAAAACAACTAAAATAAAAATTAAAATAAACTAAAACAAAAAACACTTGCTTTCATGTCATTATCATTATTTTGAACACTCACAGGGTCTTGTATGCTTCGCCCTAAGACGACTCGACTTTGTTTCTCTTTTTCTTCCAAGTATAGATTTTCTGCGCCTATATAACGTCAATTTGCGCGGTCTCCAGGATCGGAGACCTTGAAAGCTTTCTATACCTCCCCTGGTTTTGCATTGCCTCTGCGATCGGCCCACATTTGACTAACAAACGATGTCGTGTGATGACGCGCATCACGTGGCGTCGCGATAGTGTCATTTGACGGCATCACCATACGATGATTAACTTTTTTGAATCACTCGTGTTCACGCCGCCGACGGTGAACTTTCGCGCCAGAACAGGCATCTGAGAATTTCGTCACAATCAATCACACCGCGGACGAAGGAAAAGTTGCGTTATGGGTGCACAGAACAGTACTGAGTTTTTTTTTTTTCTTCATTGATTCAGAATCGCCATGAGCACACGCGTTTTGCGAGAAAGATTCGCTTTTAGTTATCGAAGCTTTAGTTATGCAGCTAGCAGCAAAACCGTTTATATGGCGCGCGTGGGTGTGTGTGTGTGTGCACCGTATGCGTACACCGTTCGTCTTCACCGAGGCACGCCACTTTTACACTCTTTCCTAGATGGCGCCACTACACTCCCGTCACGTCAGCCCCTCGCAACCCCGTTAGCGAGTCGGCCTCCGCATCGTTCTTCTCTTCCCGACTACCGGTTCAAGAGCAACGAGGTGGTTTAGCAACGACGTGGCCTGCGTGGAAGAACAAAGTCGTAAAACAAAAGCACCCCCGCTCTCTATCTATCTCGAGTTTAACGGCGGTATATAAAGTACGCTCCGCACGAAACTAATGGGCAGCTAATAGGCCTCAGGGAAAGCCGCGTGCTGGCACGCGACGAACTTGGGAGACGGAGAGAACGCACTGCCGTCGACGAGCGTGGTGCTGCAATGCGAGCCGAGCGAACGGGAAAAAAAAAAAAGCACACGCGCTACTGTATGACGAACACTTCGTCGAAAAGCGCAAAGCCGTCAAACAAAAGCTCGCCGCGCGCAAATCGACGCAGCCGAGAGACGGAAGCGCTCCACTTGCAGCAGGGAGAAGAGGAAGAAAGAGGAGGACAAAAGGGATCTCTCCCTCGCTTCTCTTCGGGGCCCCGCGCAGTATTGATTAAAGGCGGCCGCCATTTCCTTATTCCGGTGCGGAGGTTCCGCTGCCACTCGCTGCTGCGCGGAATACATTAACGCTGCTAGATATTTAGAAGTTTGGGCTAGTTGGTACGACATGACGATGGTTGATAGCGCTAGTTCTCGCGCGTTAACTATCGGCTAGATATTCCCGTCGTAGGGGCGTGCCCCGAAAAAAAAAACAATTACGTGGAGAAGTAAAAGAAGAAATAGAAACAGCGACAAAACGACCCATGGAGGGTGCTTTCAACGCACTCACACACGCTGATGTTCTTTCCATTTCGTCGTCTGATTAGCTCTTGGCAACGGATGAAGCACGGAAAGGGGCCGGTTAGACGGTAGGCGAGCCTGTGTTTCTGCACAGAAGAAAACTGGCTACAATTCCCGACACATTTCGAGCAGATGGTCCGGCCATCTCACTGCTTTCCTCGTTTGCCTATAGCTCTCCCCGCTTTCTTTATGCTTCTTTTTTTTTCTCTCATTACTGCGCGACGACGCGTCGAGAGGGAACAGCGCGCGATAGCTCGGCCCAGCCAATAATTACACTACAGCGGCGAAGGGCGCATGCGCAATCCCGTCAAGCAAGCGCATCGTATGGTATACACGCGCGACGACAATCAGACGAGAACGGATTCGGAGAGAGGGTGATTCTTAAGAGCGAAAGGAAGAGAAAAGTGAGCCCCGTAACTGTCTGCTTCAGTGAGCGACACCTCAACAGTAGCTCACAAAGGATGGGGGTGAGGAGGGATAAAAAGGGGTAGGAGTAGAGGTGTAGAAAAGAGGAAGAGACGATTCGGAGAGCGCGCAAGGCGGAATACGACTGTCGGCGATTTTGGCCAGAGAGAGGGAGACAGAGAGAGATGCGTCACAACTATACTTGCCTATACATTGAAATAACAGCACAATGAACAGTAGCAGAAATGAAAAATAGTATAATTCGCCGTGAAATTGCTCGATCGCGTTCGATTTGTAAGGCAAGGACCTGCAGGGCCGGTGGCATAAGGTTTCAAGGGAACGCGCATGCCACATGATGTGGTCGCGGTGGCGCAGCGGCTATAGGGTGCTCGGCTGTTCACCCAAAGGTTGCGGGTTCGATCCCGACGGCGGCGGTCGCATTACGGAGGAGGCGAAATGGTAGAAACATGTGTACCGTGCGAGCCCTGCACTACGGCGTCTCTCATAATCATATCTTGATTTTGGGACGCAAAACCCCTGATATTATTATTATTATTATTATTATTATTATTATTATTATTATTATTATTATTATTATTATTATTCTGCATGAAATGCGTAAGCCACAACCAGAGAATGTTTTCGCGGGATACCGAAATAAAGGTGAAGTGACAGACGAGCTCAATAACCATCGCGAGAATAAAAAGAAAAAAAAGTATAATAAAGTTTTCCACATTTTAATTCTCGTTCATTTATAACAGGCCCTCAGACAATTAAGAATATCTTCTCAGAGGGCAGATGCATCGCGATCACTTGTAACCGGTATTTTGGCGGTAGGTGCGTACCTCGTTTCAGGGCTCCACTGATTCGTGCGGATCGCTGGACTTGTTAGCGAACAACTGTCTACGTATCTACTTTAGCGATAGCCAAGCGAACAACGTCTCGCGGTTCTTGGCATTTGTACTGTGATGGATTAAGTGGAATTTGGAGGCCGTGGTTAATACGCCCACGTTATGTGGACAATGACTGGCCGCTTTCAACACGAAGAGCAGCGCTACCTCCATCATGAGGTACAGAAGCGCATCTTATAACCGGTCGAGAAGAAACGGCGAGAACTTTTGAGCTACGTACATATGTGTCATAGAAGTGATGCACACTACCTCTACAGAGCAGGTTTACGAAGCAAACGCGAAATATATTGCGCATGAAGCCACAAAGGCTACTTTTTACTATATACAGCTTCGACTGAACACAGCATGTGGCAGTCGAAGTTCTTCTGTGGCACGTATACTCAAAAAACACATTACCACTTTTACCGATAGCCAGGCCCGTAGCCAGAAATTTTTTTGGGGGAGGGGGGAAGGAGGCACCACCTTGATTTCGGGGAGGGGGGCACCCCCTTAAAATGGCCATTTTTCGCTGTCTATGTAATGGTGAAAAATTTTTAGGGGGTGGGGGGCACGTGCCCGGTGTGCCACCCCTTGGCTACGCCCCTGCCGATAGTGTACTAAAGGAGGCGCGGAAGCATTGGGACAAGCTACTAGGAGACTTCAGAGACGCCTGCGAAGTTTCAGCGAGATCTATAAGAGCTGTATGTCCTGTGATACGGAGTAACGTGTGAAGAAACAATGCACGTAAGTATGACTTATAAAATGCGCAAGTATGATTTATAAAAGTACGCCCTCGAATTCTCGGTCACTTTACGATATACGGTACCCTGGAAACTTGAGCAGTCTCATCCTGTAACTCTCACTTCCCCTAACTTTTCTTTTTATTTTCACTCCATTCTCGCTCTCTCCTTCACAACATTCACCGTGCTGCCTCATGATGACTGAGACAGTTATCGCGCACTCTTCCCCCATATCCCTACCTTTTTCCCTCCAACATTCTTTCGTTTTCATTTCCTTTTTTTTTAATAGAATAAAGAATCACTCTCCCTCGTGGCCTGAAGAAATAATCACGTTTTTCGTTTTCATCAAAACTACATAGTGCAATCACACGAGAGCAAGAGAACCGCTTTGCCTCCCAAACCGTTATAGCGAGACTGTGATCGAGAATGGTACCATAAGCGTGCCCGAACATTCGATGGTTGTGGATCCGGATTCCACTGATGAAGAGAGTCCACTTTTTTTTTAGGTGCTAAGCTCCTTAGGTCGTCCGCTCCTCATTTGTCGTAGTACTATAATTGATTGATATGTGGGGTTTAACGTCCCCAAACCACCATATGATTATGAGAGACGCCGTAGTGGAGGGCTCCGGATACTTAGACCACCTGGGGTTCTTTAACGTGCACCCAAATCTGAGCACACGGGCCTACAACATTTCCGCCTCCATCGGAAATGCAGCCGCCGCAGCCGGGATTCGAACCCGCGACCTGCGGGTCAGCAGCCGAGTACCTTAGCCAATGGACCACCGCGGCGGGGCTGTCGTAGTACTATAGTTTGTAGCGTCCTGTAGTCTACGAGTTAGTTGTTCAATGGATGTCTTTGTGTGTATATATCCTTAGGAATAACTAGATGACGTTAGAAGTTTTCACAGCATTTCCACGGAGTGAATGATGGTGAGCGGGGCGAAGCGTCCTTCCTTCCATCCATGTGTCCAACCATCGGAGCATTCATTCGTTCCCCCGTTCATCTATCCGTCCGTGCTTCTGTTTGTCCATCCGTCAGTCCGGACGGACGCTTCACCCCACTCATCATTACTTTCTTCATGGATTTACTGTGATGTTTTTTTTTCAATTTAGGATATAATCACTGCGCTACAGTTAATAAACAACGAATAATGTCCCCTATGCTTTCCTTGGTCCAATTGATCGCTAAGGGGACATTGCAACAGAAGGCGACAAAAGCTCTGTTGAAATTCCTACGCGACACGGACTTGAACAAGCGGCTGTAACAACAATGTCACACACCGCGGAAGACAAGACTAGACCATGACTGAGTGTGCGCGCGTGTGCTGCCGAATGTGCTGTGTTTATATTTCTTTCCTATTTCCTCGCTGTCTTTCATCTCCCCCATCCCCCTCCCATGCACAGGGTAGCAAACCGGCTGCCTATAAGCTGGTTAACCTCCCTGCCGTTCTTTTCCTCCTATTTTCCTTTGATCGCTATTATTTTCTTTCATTCGAACATGAACGCAACCGTATTCTGCGACTATCCCTCTCGGCCGCACTGTCACTTTGCGCGACGCCTCGCTTATCCAATGACCGAAGCCACGATTCGCCCGCATTCCCTGAAAGGGGCATCTCCAAAAAGTGATCGTCTCAGAATACAGCCCGAGCTCGATGCGGTCGCCAATTTCCGTGAAGGCAGTTGTGCATGTGAAGCTTAACCAGCGCACTTCGACACTATCCATTGGTGCTATAGTAGCGGTTTGGTAGGAAGACTATATATGCGAAAATTTTTAGAGTAAGCGGCATGCTAAGTCTGTGAAATGACCTCGCCAACAAGAGTGGTACTCTGGTTCCTGTCAAATCACATTATGCGGTCAAAAAAGCGACGCTATTGCCCGGCCAAGCGCAGTGTACAGCCAACGAAAGATTTTTTTCTTTTTTTCCTCAGGGGGAAAGGTGGGCGGGGGTACGAACATCCTTATCGCATGTTTGTGCGTGTGTCGCATACATAAACACATATGAAATGAAAAAAAAAATCGGAGGGAAGGGGTACTGAACTCCCAAACCACCTTCCGCGCTACGCCACTGCACAGCGGCACCCTCTCGAGATGGCTTGGTTTATCGCCGCAGGCACACACTTAATTCATGCGGATCTCACAAAGGCGCCTTCGATCGAGATCAAATATAGCGCCTGCTATTGGTCCCCTTCGTCGTTCAATTGAGCTAACAGCGATGAACTAAACTGGATCCGGATAGGACTTGAAGTGCACCGCATGACACCCCGTATTGCTTCACAACTGAGTACCGCACAGATACGACATCACCACGAACAAAATATGTCACGATCGACACACTCAAATAAGTTTTGCGTGAGGCCGAAGAAACACGACGTTAACTAGGTTGACACGTCAATTGATCCTCGGGTGAAGAAGAATTTCGGGGTTGCAGGTTCGACTAATCGGCGACCGATCAGTAAAAGGCGATCCTCTCACTTCCTCCTTGCCCAGGAGAAACTGACCCGGTTTGGCGAGCGTCCCCTCTTGCATCTCTGGACACGTTTCCCGACCCCGCTTTAATCGCGACGTTTCCACAACGCCACAAATAAATACAAAACACACACACTTCGACAAGAGCAGTAGAAGGCGGAGTTTCGAACAGCGATTGCTGCCAACCACTCCCGCGCCTGCGGCCTGCTTTGGGCGTTCACAAAAAAATGTAAACCTCAACACCAATGAAAACCGACAGAGATAAAAAAAAATGATAAATCACATGTCAGGGTCTTACAAACCCGAAGGCAGTCTGTTTTAGCCAAACAACGCGCGCCAACTTAACCGCGCTTCCTCGAATAAAAACGCGGCGCTCCGCTACAACGCGATCGTTTCGTAAGCGAGTAGTACGCAATCAACCAAACACACATGCCTCGGCAAGTCCGGTGAAAAAAAGTAAATAGCGCAGGCTATAAGATCACGCCCTCGTTGTCCCACTTTTAGCGTAGCTCGGGGACATCTGCGATCACGGTGACCCGCGCGATGCAAGCAAACAGAACGTAAGCACGGAGGGTTTGTGTTTCCAAACGCCTTCTTTTCCTTCTTCGCGCCGTAATAAAGAGGTCAGGGAAGAAACGTCGAATAAAGGAACGGTACCGTAGCCGGCTCTTGCGTCACCGCCCGAGCAAGAAGTTCCGCTGCTTCGCGCACGTCTTTTGTTTACGCGAAGGCGAAACATTTCGCCAGCGGGGCTCGGCGAGGTTCGCGAGTGTGTTACGAGTGTTCGCAACTGCGATAACGTAATTTCCCCGCTCACAATACCTGAAGCAGACCGCTGTTGCGGCAGATGTGCGAGCTGCGAAACGATGCACGGCGCGCACAGGCATTACGAGCGATGATGCCGGAGCCTGTCGCAATACCAGTTTTCTCCTCTTTTAACTCGCACAGCCTGCCAACGGAGGGGACGCGCACTCGAATCGGCCAAACAAGATCAAACGGGAAGGGGGGGACGCTGCGATGGCCGTTGCTTCACGGCATAGCGAAAAATACTTCCAGATATCGAGATCGCGCGCGAATCCGAACGCAGGGTCGCAAATGCGCGAGCCACGCGACAGCTAACATGTCACCTGCTCAAACGTAAACACGGCTGTGTGCATTCTGCGACGCCGCTGGCCTGTCAACGGCGAGGATGGTCAAGAAGGCAAGGCCAGTGTACGTGCGGCCCAGGAAGAAGCCGTGTCACCGTCTCGTGAAGATCGCGCCCGAATGCGATCGGCCGCGACGGACCACCTGACATCGCCAAGACGGAAAGCCCGCCACGGGCGATTCCGCGCATACGCTGCCATGACGGCTGCCGCAATCTTGGCCCAAACACACGAGCAACGCCAAGTCCAGCCCCCCTCGACTCCTCCGTACCAAGCAACCCCCCCTCTTTCCGCACCCCCTTTGTCCGTTCATCGGCGCAGCCAACACACACGCACTCCAAAGGGAGGGCGCGAAAACTACAAAACGTCAAGCGCGCTTACCTTTGTCGCAGGAACTGGACGACGCTACCGTTAGCAGACAGCACAGCAACGTGATTCTCGACGCCATAAATCCATCCACTGCGGATACTCCATAAAATCAGCCACACGGTTAAATCCCTCGGCCCGACCTGATACACACGCGCGCATACGAATACACGCGCACACAGCTAGTTGTGCGGCCGTGCCGTGCGGCCGCTCTTCCACAACGGCTGTTCCGTTCGCAGCGCTCACTCCCCCCCCGCGTGTTTGACGTTGCTCGCCAGCGTTTGCGCGCTTTTTCTTTCACCGCGTGGGCGTGACTTGATTGCTTCACTGAAAACAAATCAAGCACCATTCATTGTGACGCTTTATATCGACGCTGTTTAGAGCGTAACTTCGAAGTTGTATGATGGCATGCGCGGAATTTTGAGGGGTTACCGACGCCAGGCGCAAAAGCGCGGAAAGCAGAACGAACTGACTGAGGAGAGCTTGAGATCGGCTGCAGTTCAATAGTGGTTTGTACAGCCTGATCGCGGCGTTCATTTTGATTTCAGTGAGACGATCCGGATTCTAGAGGCCCTACAGGGCAATAAGTGCGCATTCTAGGAAATCGGGTCGAAGCTTACGGATGCGGAACACGCATCGCATTCCCAGCGCGCTGTCCCATTTGACGCATCGTTGTTTGACAAAAGGATCACGCTCGCTGGAGACTCGCTATAGGTCCTTCCACCACGGCTTCATTATTCTGTTTTGCGGCCCTCTAGCCCTAGTGATTGGCCAGCGCTTTTTACATCGTCAATTCTCTCTGAGAATTGATTAATGCGGCGGCCCGCATGTTCAAGAGAAAAGAAGATGTAAACAACAAAAAGCGCGCTAGGAGGACGCAAGGCCAGCTGCTTAACTTTGCGCAAGCGTCGCTGATTCCTCTAAGTCTGTTTCACTTAACGAGTTCGTACTGTCGACATCATTCTGCTTCCGTTCGAGTCCCAGGCAAAACACGGAAGAAATGAAGCGTTATACAGCGAAAGTTGCGATGTCGAACACCGAAGCCGTTCATCGCGCAGACGACACTAAACCAGCAGGCCTGACTGAACCAGAGAACACCTACCACTGAACTTGTTCACGTACACTTTGCAACGGACGCCTAATGTAATTTATTAAAAAAAGAGAGAGAAATAGTGGTGATAAGATAAAGAACGCAACAAAACAATGTTGAAAAACAATGAATGGATTGTGGTCCTGCCCTTTGTAACGAGCAGGCAGCTCTCAACTGTCTCAACCAAAAAAAACAAAAAAGAGGAAAGAAAGAAAAGAAGGGAGACGTAGAGAAAAGAGAGAGAGGCAGGTGAAAACAAAATATGACACACACACATACACGCACACATACACACACACAAAACGAGTTATCACGTTCGCAACAGCCAGACAACAAAACAATGTTGTGTGCTGCCATCTGATGTCACAATTGTAACACACACACACACACACACACACAAAAAGTGGTGCCTTCGAGATTGCCATGGCGCTTTTTTTATATCTTGGAGGCTTAACACTGCAAATGTTCAGTTTATATGCGCTACATAAACGTTTTAGTCATATTTAAACTGCATACATTGATAACTAAATTTATTGCTAACTTTTGGTATTGTTCACTTCTTTTTAAGACATTTTTTTATGAGTAACTAGTAGGAAGCCAATCCGTAGGCTACTTAAAAGTTAGTGTGGTTGTGCAAGTGTGCGTGTCGGCGTCGCCTTTGTCGTAGTCGTCAGGTGCAGTCGGTTAAGGTTAGTACACGTTTTACTGGTGCGTTCTGTAGATTCGTAGAAATTAAAAGTCGTGCTCGTCGTTACTAGCCTAGTAAACTTGTGACGCATACTCGTTTTTTGAGCGCTGCTAATGTTCGCCCCTATGCCTAGCGGCTCGCCGGCCGGCGAATGGCGGTCGCCCTTCTCGTTCGATCATACATCCGCGCACTTGCATGTGTGCCGTTCTCTTTAATCATATGCGGCGCGCTAAAGCTCCAATGCTTGGAGACCGTAGAAATGCGTACCATTTCTCGGTTTCGAAAGGTGCTCGCAACTCATAGGTTTTGAGCTTGTGCGTTTGAAAGTTTTCGCCTGTGATGTTACTTGTGGCTCACCAATGCGAAGATGAATTGCCCGATCACATTTTGAGGGAAATTTTACTTCATCGCTTTTAATTTGTTACAATGTAAAGTTCCTTTTCTGTTCCACTCCTTCGCTGTTCATCATTCGGCGTGTTGATTCTGTATTCATTTAGTGGGCTTGTGTATGTTCCTTCGCGTTTTGTATTTTATGTTCCGTAAGTATGTGTGAGCATCCTTTCTTTATCAAGTCTTACCGCTTTTGTCTAATTAGTGTTTCTAGTGCGAATTATGCTGCACTTTGCATATATTGCTTTTTCCCGTTATCACTGTGTATCAGGCGTGTATATTTTGTTCAGTATTCACTCATTCTGTTGTTCAAGTTTATTGGAATATCTCCTCCCATGTTATGCCCTCTTTGAGGGCCTATACGGGTATTTATAATTATTTTTTATTGTAGGATTGTTGTAGTTTTGTGAACGCAACAATGCATTGTGTATTGGGCAGTCGTCAGATAAGAAAACGACGTGTTCACACATGTTTAGTGCCTGATTGAAGCTAGTTCTTAAACTCTAGTTAAGTACATCATCTGTGTTGATTGTGTCACCAGGTTCATCGAAATGAGAGGCGGAATGAGAGGAAGGGGAAGAGCTGGTCGGCCAGGAGGGATGTTCAAACCGAAAGTTTTTGTTCCGCACCTGCCGTTTGACTACTACGTGGTAAGCAGCCGACTTTCTGCACCTTCAGTGTTATAAGTGTGGCAGCTTGGGCTAGTTGGTATGACATGACGATAGTTATAGCGCGAGAACAGAACCACGACACAGAGACTAGAAAGACACGAAGGACACGAGCGCTATGCCAAAATATTTTATAAATTTGTAGCCAAATAATTTACCCCCAATCAAGGAATGTCAAAGTTTCAAGGGGCTTCAAAAAAGAAAAATGGTTTCTCTCATATTAGAAAATTACTCTTTTGCGATACCAAGGACATCACGCTTGCTGCAAGGAATCGCTTGGTAAGCGAGAAAATATGCCAAAAAAAGAAAGCACCCCACCTTGAAGTTCCACACCAGTCGCCCTGACCCTATAGATTTTTGTGACGTCATCTGAAGCCTAGGTAGTTATTAATTTGAGTAAATTAAGCGCATCCTCCACTTAAGGAGCCAGAGACCTAATGCACAAAGTTTGTGAAAATTTTGCTGTAGATAAAATACATGGATGCACTTTGAAATCCATTATGTCATTGCCAGAGTATTTTGTGGGAAATTTAAATGTGATATTTTTGGCACTGCTTTTCTCATCTGTTAATTGACCTGTGCTAGTGATAATAACGGTGCCAAAGTCTTCAAATTGTAGTTTATCAGTCTAAACTTGCTGTTTCCCTTTAGCGTACTTTTATTTAAACATTTATGGTCCCATTTCTCGTTGGTCTATGGGTCCCGCTGTTTCAGATGCTACTAGGGATTATGTAATATCAAAGATGCCTGTGGCTTTTACCACTTTTGTCTCCAAAAACTCACTAAAGCATGCTCCTGTGGGCCACTTTGTTCATAAATTGCTGCTGGAAAAACTGCCCGAATAACAGGACGCAACTCTTTCTTTACCTGAGCCCTATCCTTCACACTGTTTTCCTATAAAAAAAAAAAAACCTGTGTGCAAACAACACTCTTCTGTATTTCTTCCTATCCCAAGTTGTCTGAAAATACTTAGTGAAATGGCTCGTGTGGATCTAGGATGGAATAACCAAGAGCACTAAGTCGGTTGGTGCACGGTACTCTAGTTCATTGCTCGCAACAACCCTGGTAGTGTCTGGATCACTGCATTTGAAAGCCAGTACATAGCTCTACTTATGTAGTCGTGTTATTTAGTCAGTAGGGCATTGCAGTTGAATTCCTATATAAGAGACATGTACTGGGGAGCAATTCTCGTCTTTTATCTGAGGTGTCATCTGAGGGTATCACGTATGTGTTCTCTTATCAACACCTATTTCAATGTAGTATGCTTACTTGTGTCTAATTCATAGTCTTTTATTAAGGTTTCAACTGCATAAGGTATGGTAGTGTCACTATATGTGCAACCTGCTCTTGTAACGCCCTAATCGATCTGCTTATCTCTGTTGCAGTGCGAGCAGAATTTTCAGAAGGTGAAACCGCCACCCGATGATAATGCCCTTACTCAGGTGAAACTTATTACTTTTACTGTTTATCAGTCGCATTAGCATTATGTTCACGCACGATAACTGAGCCCTACCCATTTGTTACTCTTGCAGGCTCTCCTGAAGAAAAACCAGGACCTGACTCCTACATCAGCAGAGCAGACATCAATTCTGAACCTTATGAACAAGATTCAGTCTGTGCTGGACACGCTTATCGTTTCTCCGAAAACTCTCGATGCCTGCGTGAGTTTCAGTCATTACGTTAAGGAGTCAGAAACGAAATAGGGGAAAACAAATTTTTTTAACGTTCTTGAGACTTCGTTTTAGTGCTTTCTAAACTTTTTAACTGTTTCAGCAAATTGAAGAAAGTCGTCAAGTGGGATCCTTCAAGAAAGGCACCATGATGATTGGCAACAACGTCGCAGATATCGTCGTCATTCTCAAGACACTTCCAACAGGTAGCTTCCTCTTCCACTTGCTGAGGAGACGTGTATATTGTGTTTAAAGGTTGTTCATTTGTTTGAAGGTACAATTGCCGTTATAAGTGACAATGCACGCCACGAGCTGCGTGTCTGAAATTTGTCCGAATGCTCGTATGGTATTGCAGGCCACTAATGCATGCAGCAGTAAAAGGATGCTGAAGCCTGCCATCTTATATACATATTTAAAACCACGTCTGCTAACGACAATTCTCATTTCTTTGCTTGTGCGCCCTTCAGGTGAAGCGGTCCAAGCTTTGGCAAACAAAGTCCAGGAAGACATCAAGGCTATGGATTCCACCTTAAGTAAGATAATGTTTTCAGTCGCATTTGATGTTCAGACCTCAACGTAATTGCAACATGTCATCCTGTTCAGTTCTTAGATGAAGGCGGCTGCACTTCTCGCTTGATGCATTTATTTGCCTCTAAGTTCTTGTTTATGAAAGTAGTTCAATGCGCCGTCATTCATTCTCATTTATGAGTTTTTCTGCCATACCAGGTTATTAGTAATCTTCCTCTAGCTTTCAAGGTCCGTGGCCACCTTCTGTAGATTCTTTTTTATAAATATTTTTTGTTGAATTAGTTGCACCAGCAAGATTCGCCCCCTCTTTTTTTCGTTGTTCTTTCCACATCCATGATCTATGGTTGGTCGGTGTTGTGCGTAACCCTGGGAATTATTTTAACAGAAAAGTATTTTATGTCGGTGTCCACCAGTCTTCAGGGACAGATTTCTGTCATAGAAATGGCATTGAAAAAAGTCACACGATCAGATGGCAAAGAAAAAAAAAAGCTCCATAAACGGTAGTTGAACCAGTGGCCTCTTGGCCTACAACAACAGGTGCCAGGCACAGTATCCCCTGTGCCACGATCGAATACTCTTAATAATTCACAAATCTGCATTTTTTATCTCGCATTTTCCTCTCGCAGTGCTCTTGGGTGGTGGGGAGGTGTCACCTTTTGGGAGAAATAAAATGAAGTAATATACCATGATCGGGTGGCCTTCACAATTAGCTGCCGCAATGCATCTGTCCCATTCGGCATGTTTACAGTAGCAGAGGTGCAATTTTGAGATGCCTTTACACACCGTGATGAGGCGACATTGGTCGGGTGTTGTAAAGCCACTCCTCGCTCATAACATGCATCAGTACCAAAATTATCTCTATGACGCGCACCTGCCTCAGCTGGCTGTAACACGATGTTCCCCGCTTACGCTCAGCCCTAGAAGAAGAAAAAAACGTAGCCGGGCTACAGGGAATCCACAGTGCATGATGCATTTCCCTTAAGTCCAGCTGTGGCTTTCAATAACTGTTAACGTTCGGTGAGACGGCAACACTAGCCCAAGTTCTTGTCAAATTCTCAACGCTCTTCTGGCTGTGCTACCGCTTTTTCTGATTACGTTCTCATTATTAACAACTACAGCTACCGCAAGAGTATCTTTAAATCATTCGTTGACGTTAGTCTTCAGGATAAAAATGTAGTTCAAAGCATCAACATGGGTGCATCTACGCTAAACAGTGCTATAGCTGCCGAAAAACAATTTTCATTGTGCCAGCTTTCTTGTATCAAGGTACAGTAAACAGTCGACTGCTTCAGTAAAGAGATGTCGCACTTTTCGTGCTTTGTTGAAGGCGAAATGCTTGAGGTTCTTGTACTTAGATGCAGGTAAACGTTTAAGAACCCTCAGATGGTCTTTATTCCTGGAGCCCTTCATTACGCCATTCCTCATAATCATGTGGTTTTGATGTGTAAAACCTCAACAGTTAAAATTAATATATGTCACACTGAGTTTGAAATTTGTTTTGTGGTGTGCATACTTTGTCACTGTCCTTTTTTTTTTTCTTTCCATTTCTTCTGTGGCATGTATACTCAAAAGTAAGCCTGAGAAACATTTCATTGCCCAGGAAGTGTCCGTGTCCACTGTAACCTTTCCACTGTTGGGTAATAACTTTTTTTACTCTCTCTTCAGAACTGACGCATCAAATGACAGAAGCCGGATTTGACCTCAAGCTCCCCGATGGTGCCACAGCCAAAGTTTTAATTAGCACAATTCATCAAAATCTCAACAAGTTGGACCCTGAATTGCATTGTGAGTTTTGTTTTCTTCGAGCAAGTATTTCTAAACGAGCACTGAAATATTGATCTACTGCACCAATCGTTAGAAGACTATCCTAGCATACGAAGCTTAAATAGTTTATCGAGAGATTCTATCGAACCTCTCACCTTTCATATTTGTTACTGGTTAACATTCTACCTGTAGTTAGACATTAATTAGGTTGCAATGACTTCAAGAATGGACGATGCTTGGCCTGGTCTTCTTTCTTATGTTTCAAAACTCTTTACTCAGACTGCCTGAATTTCAATACCGAGAGCTATAAACTAAACGTACAGGTTAAGTAAAGTTACCATGACCATATTAAGCAGATAGTTGGGGGGGGGGGGGATAGCAAAGTTATGTGCCATTGAAACTGAAGCTACTTGACTAAAAGACCACCATTAACCCAATATAAACAGCAACTCTGACTACCCGTTCATCCAGTAACATTCTTTATAATAAACCATCTGTTTTGCTGTGAGCACATGCGCTGTAGGGCTTTGTTTTACTTGAGTTGATGTCAATATAATATTGGAGCTAGTTTAAAGTCTCGAAAGCAGTCACTTCACCTTTGAGACTGCACGGAGGTATGTGGCAGACATCTCTTTAGCATGTCATTTTTGTTGCGGGAAAGGAAAGATGTGGTCCGGAAAAAGCAGGAGGCAACCTGTAATTTAACAAAGTAATTTTTGGTGAAAATTATGTGATTATGGACTAGAGGTATGTGACACGTGTAGCTACCCTGCTATAATAGTTTCCTGAGATCCCCGTGCATCTCTCTTCCAAGTAAGAAAGCACATTGTAACACGCATCCACCTTTGTTAGTTTTGATCATCATGTCTTGTTCTTCGTGCCCAATCACTCTTTGAAACAAGCCAGCAGTAGTGATGACTCAGTTAGGATGAGGTGAGAAACATTGCATTTCAAACCTATATTCATGCGTCCAATCTAGTTCAAATTAAGATTTGTGTAGTACATCGCACAATGCAAATCGCTTGTTGTCTGCCTTCTAATGTTTCTTCCTGTCATGGTTCTTTGCTTTCCTCAGTGAAACAGAAGCTTCAGCAAAACCACCTGACGGCTATCCGGCACTCGCGCTGGTTCGAGGAGAATGCCCACCACTCGAGCATCAAGGTGCTGATTCGCATTCTGCGGGACCTGCGGAACCGCTTTGAGGGCCTTCAGCCGCTCACACCGTGGATAATTGACCTCTTGGTAGGGGACCGCGCATATTTCTCTTAAAAGTTGTCATTTGCCTTGGATGTGTTCCAATAGTACTTACAAAGTAGATGGCTAAGCAGACAGTGGCCATCTGAATTCCCAATCCAATTCTCATGGACAGGTTTAAGGAGATATGATTGGAGACAAAAATGATACAGGCTGATTCACTGCCCAAACAGGATGGGGTCTCACAGAAACGCTCTGATAGATCATATCTCGCCGGTATGGCCGTCTGCACAACAGCAGAGGCGTTCCCATGAGCTCTGTGTAAGCTACGGTCCATTTTCATAAGTTTGAACATGAAACAAGTTAGCAAAATAACAGTTATGTTAGCTTTTCTTCACTCTCACTTCTGAACACGAGGTGGCGTCTTGTCATGCAGACATCATCCATGCGCATTTTCAGAGTACTGGGGCTCGTTGCAGTCTTCTAATGTTGGCGTAGACTCTACAATTCTGTCCAGAATTGGAACACAGCCGTAGATGGAAGGCATAAAGGATGTTGTTTGGTTTACAGGGTTCTGAAAGCCTCCTTGCAAACACGTGGTGAATAGCATAGGAGAGATCTTGTCTCAACTAGGATGCTTAATTTTCAGGCCCATTATGCCATCATGGTTCATCCAAGCCGACAGCCTCTGCCAATCAATATCGCTTTCAGGTAAATGCACTTTCCTCTCTACCTTGCTTTTCTTAGTTAAATGTAGTGCATATGTAGTCAAACTGTTCAACTAAAACAACATATAGCTTATGAAATAGGTGTTTTGTATTTTTACCTGGCAGAGAATGGTCAAATAAAAGTGCCATGTCAATTGGATCTCAACAGCTTGTCAATAAGTTGTACGGTCTGCAGTCACAGTCAAGCTGTTTGTACTTATATGCTTGCTCTTCAGGTATGCAAGCCTGGAAAATTCGTATGCGCATGTCGTAGAAAACTGCTGCAAGAACTTTGCAGGCAACTTATGTAAAAGGATAGGCTTCAGCACAATTCAGATGACAACAATTAGAGACACACAGAACACAGACGAGCGCTCCATTTGTCTTCGTCTAAATTGCGCTGAAGCCTATCCAATTATGTACCAACTCGCTCAAGTCGGAGTGCTCATGTAAAAAGACAAACTTATGTCAGCTACGCCGCTATGAAAACATGCTATGTGGTGAAGTATATCGAAAATCGGAAGCCATTGTCATGGTACATTGTGTGCCTCGAAACATTTTTTGACCATAGATTTCGCAGGCCTCCAAAATTGCGCGACTCCTTGGGTTCAGTGGACCATCATTCAAGAACCACTGCATTGATGTCTGCACCTTGTGTGTGAAGACAGCATGTAGTCAGTAGCCTTAAAGAAAGTGCTTAAAGTAAGAGCAGAATTTGACTGAGGCATGGTACCGCTGTCTGTTCATCCATATCAGCACAGTCATTAAATGTGACAGTGACATGTGCGGCTGCTCAAGGGGCAAAAGTTCTTTTTAAATAACGCAAACAAAGTTGCAGAAGGTGACAATTGCGACTTTTTTTCTGCCCTATGTGACATTTTGTGTACATTTAGACGAGGAGGCTTCTTTCACCAACAGTTTTACACAGTGTTGCGCGACGAATGTTGGTGCTTGGACTGTGGCCTATAAATGTTTTGTGCAAAGGTTCTAGCTAACTGCATTCATCAAGCAGCAAGAGTATGCCAGACTATAACCGCAAGCGCCCTTAGGGTTTTCTACCAATACTCCACAATGTCGTAGATCGAGTCATCTGCTAGGGCCAACGTAAGCTGTCAGTAAAGGCATATTGCATTGCATTGCAGGGGTTCCAAGAATAGTAAAATAATAATTTGCTGGACATTTTGTTGAGGAATTGTGGCAAAAATACAAAGGAAGGCTGAAATTCGTAGTGTCACTGGGACACTTTTTGCCGAGAACTCTTCATAAACATAAAATATAGACTTTCACGTTCATTTGCTCTTCTAGAAATTGTGCCTGTAATGGTGAAATTAAAAAGGGTCTCGTGTTTAGTTTCGATGTTCTGTTACACCCAATTCACTCAACCTCACTATAAAAGAAGTCACACCTGCCACGAGAATACTTGGCTATATCCAAAAATTTGTTATAAATTATTATTTGTAACACTGTATCTATGGCCAAGCTATTGGTCACTTACTTCGTTATAACCAATTGTTCATCATATCGAGGTTTGGGTCTACTAAATGTTGCGATCTTTTGCCTGCAGGCGTGTGTTGCAGCTGTTGGCGGCGGGTTTGTTTCTGCCCGGCTCTGCGGGTATACCGGACCCTTGTGATGGGGGAGGCACTTTCCGGGCACACACTGTCATGAGCCTCGAGCAACAGGTGGGCAGGCATGCTTCAATTAATGGACTTGATGGTCCTTGAATATTGTGACTAGACTTAAGGGGGCAGACTGGTCTTAGACATTTTTTGTTTATTTATCCAGTGATCTTGATAAAACTGCACAGGGTTATACAGTTTTTTCTGCTGATTTCAAATATGTAATTAGTTTTCTTGTAACTCACTTTGTTGCTGAGATAACTTAAGTTCACCCCCTATTGTTTAAGGCCACCATAGAAAAAAAAAGTGCTCAATTAAAAGTGATATTTAGGATATGCCAACATAGACTAATGACTATAGAGTGAAAGTATGGAAGAGGTTTTTGTTTTTAGACCTTCATTGGTTATTTTGCAGCAAAGTGAACTATACATTTTCAAAAAGCAGTTGGAATTGTGTTACTATTTTGATTAGTAATTAATTAAAAAGGCATGTGCTCTAAATTCTGCTCCCACACTTGCATTCTACACACATACAGGTTTCCACTGCAAATAGAATTATTGTTGTATCTGTCCTAGCTGCAGAGATATTGAGGCCTCAAAGTTGAATAGTCACAAATTTACTTTCTTGAAAAAAATGGAAAAAACTGAAAACACACAGTTTCTTCAAAAAGCAACAACCATGGTGCGCATGTTTTGCAATACTCATGAAGGCGCTCATAAATTGGTATTAGAGCTTTAGACAAAGGTGCTGGCAAATTATAAAGAAGTCTCAAAGTCGGTTCCCCATTTTTTTGCAGGTTCTGCATGTTAACAGCACCAAGAATCTGGACAGTTAAAATGACATTACAAAAAAATTACTACTTCCTGGTGCGTGAAAATTTGCAGAGAGATAGAAAAATACTTGTAGAAACCAAATATGTCAATTTTAAAAAATGAATTTTTTTGTCACTTTTTGGTCCCAAAGAGCAGTCTGCCCCCTTAACAGTTATCCACTTTGTTTCTGATAGCACACTCAAATAATTCTTCTGAATTGTATTTGACTCTTCATAAAAGCAATCATTGCCGTTAACGACAAAATGCATAGACATGTACATAACTGTAACCCGGGACTGGTACTCTTTTTCGCTACAGTCATTGATTGATATATGTTGGTTTCACTATGGCAAGGTTATGCTATATAGGCTGCATAATGTTGTGTAATCTCTCTTCGATCACATATGATTTTTTCTCTCCCAGGATTTGGTCTGCCTGACTGCCCAAAACCTGCTGCGCATTCTTTCCCATGGAGGGTACAAGAGCATCCTGGGTATCGGTGGACCTAAAAGTAAGGTTCTCAGGTTTGCTTGCT
Source organism: Rhipicephalus annulatus (assembly GCA_013436015.1). Taxonomy (NCBI): domain Eukaryota; kingdom Metazoa; phylum Arthropoda; class Arachnida; order Ixodida; family Ixodidae; genus Rhipicephalus; species Rhipicephalus annulatus. The sequence goes on from WOVY01001552.1 coordinate 66,568, forward strand.
TGCTTCGTGAATTCCGTTGCCTACTGTTCTCAGTTTTCTCTATTCCTTTTTGATAGCGAAATTCTCTCACAGCTCTTCCAAATGGTAAACGCTTGGCTGTCATTTCCCTTAATAGTTGGAATTACCTTCCTTGGAGTGGGGCATATTCATGCAGTTTGTACTCAGGGTGTTTGTTCATTAGGTAGCATGGGGAAGGGGGGGTCTGCCTGTATTCTTAGTTAGCGATTATACAACAGTTCTACATGGTTTAAAGCTGTTCACTTAGGGTTCGCTTCGAAAATTCGCTTTGAGAATTGAAATGGAACTATGGAAGAGCACAACTGTCGCATTCTTGACAAAGGCCTTTGTGTGATGGAACTATGTATGCCTCATGGGCTTGAAATGAGAATTCTTGTCAAGCTTTATGATCTCGCCTAAACTAAGCTTCTCTTGCACGTTAGTCCCATCTGTTACTGTGAAAATCTGAAAAATATAGAAGTTTGTATGTCTAAAGTTGGCTCATGCATTACTTATTCCGAGACAAGTTGTTGGTGCAGCAAGATGTAGTCCTTGCTGATGTGCAGACATGCAGCACTCTGAGTAGCTTTCGAGAATTCATTCTACCATTGCGTGGTGCTGATTAGCTATGCATTTTCGCTCTTTCACTTGTCGATACAGAGGTTGATACAGAAACGACCGTGTTGGAAGGAGTTGTGATCACGCCATTGACACCAGTTTACGAGAAGTTTGCAGAGAAGAAAGACGATGAGGAAATGGATCAAGAAGAGGAGGACAAGATGGAAACACAAGAGCAGTAATCCAGAGTAAAAAATAGATGTGCACAGCGGCATCTTCCACTGGGTTTTGTGCTTTGCTTACATCTCCCATCATCATCAAACTGGTACAACTGACATAGTACTTGTTGTACTCTTCAACCCTTGCCCCCAAGACTGCAGAAATAAAGTATGCTATGGAATTGATGGTGTCGTTAACTTTATGAAAGTGGAGAGATTTAGCAAGAATGTATGTAAAGTTAAACCCCTTATACGAAGCAGTGCTTCAACAGACAGTTAGGTGTGGCACATCTGTGTGCCTACATCAAATAGGAGTTGATCTGAAAATAAGAATTTGGTACGCTGCTCATAAAAAATACCATTAAGGGACTAAAACTACACCCCAGTGCATGTCTCTTATAAAGGGGTTGAAATGTGCTTATACAGTACTATTTATTTACCAGCTTGCTTTCTCTTTCTGTTTTCATGTGAGTTTTTATTTAGTCACCAATCTTGAAATGTATTTTATTTTTTCAAACAATGATTTCTAGCAAGGTTTCTCCTTCGATCAGTTAATACTGCGCATTACTTCAGTGGTCCTTAGGCCACATGAGGTGTTCGAACAGTGTTGTGTCGATAATTTCTTTCAAAGACATTGAGATTTGTCTGAAGTGTAAAATTTGCTTAAAATTGTCAATTTTTATTGGCTCATTAATTCTTTGTGTGGATTCGTAGTTGTCTCATTTAGGATGTTGCGTTCCTCTTGTTAACTTTCAGTGAACCTAAGGCCCAGGACTGCTCTGCAGGATTACTATCTTAATAATCCTGCAGAGTCATTGCCAACCAAATGATATGACCATCGCCATAACCATGGGTTGCTTTTACCTGGCCTTTATGGCAGAAAGTGTTACAGCAACTTCAATATGTGCTTCTTACTCTAGTTAATTTCTTGGAACTCACAATAAATGATTCCTTGGGCTATTTGCTTCCCTGAACAGTTGTCCTGTGCATACCTTTAAGCAGAAGTAGACCTCAGTGCCTGCTGGCAGAAAGTGGCATGTTCAACGGGTCGCTTCGGATCGCTCTCTGCTGTGGGTCATCCCGTGAACTCGCGCGACAGTCGCCATACTCGTGGTTTCGTGTTGTTTATAGTGAACTAGAACTGTTGTTGAAGGAGCAAAATTTTCGGGCAAGCAAGCCTACCGTTAGCGTTCGTCACTCAATGGTAGACCCCAAGCGGTCAGCGTACGACGCATGCGCAACGCTAACACAAAGCTTTGAGTTGCGCTGTTTGATTTGATTGATATGTGGGGTTTACCGTCCCAAAACCACCATATGATTATGATAGACGCCGTAGTGGAGGGCTCCGGAAATTTTGACCACCTGGGGTTCTTTAACGTGCACCCAAATCTGAGTACACGGGCCTAAAACATTTCCACCTCCATCGGAAATGCAGCCGCCACAGCCGGGATTTGATCTCACGACCTGCGGGTCAGCAGCAGAGTACCTTAGCCACTAGACCACCGTAGCGGGGCGCGTTGCGCTGTTTCAAAACTCGATTAGATGCGAGGCAGCTTATGGCGGGGTTTGATCCGGTGTGCGGCGTGACCACCCTTACTGCGCATGCGCAACAGGTTGTCCCACGCCATAGCCCACGGAAAGCCAGAACGCGTTCATGCTTGTGTAAGGGTATAGGTAAGACATGACGATAGTTATAGCGCGAGAACAAAACGACGGCAGAGAGACAAGGACACGAAAAAAAAAATCGTGTCTTTCATGTCCTTCTTGTCTCTGTGTCGCCGTTTTGTTCTCGCGCTATAACTATCGTCATGTCATACCAACAAGCCCAAGCTGCCACACTTCTAGGTAAGACGTTCTGGCCTCTCCCTCTTACACTTTCTCATCAATAACGTGATTGTGCCAAGGAACTAGATTTTGCAGACTAGGGAGCCTTCATGTGCGCGCGTCTCCACGGAGACGCGCGCACATGAAGGCTTCCTACTGCAGACGCGCTATGAACCATACCGCGCGGTGTGGTGATGAACCCACATGGCGTACAGTTCGCGACGAGTAACAGCAACAGAAACTACAGTGAATTCATGGTGTGCTCCAGTTGCAAGGACGTGTTAGCATAGGGCAAGATGCCCGTGATCATGGAGGAAGGAAAACATGCTCGTGATTAACGAAACTTTAGGTTGACCCATGTGGTACTTCGCATGCTACTTACGATTCCCTTTAGAAATTGTGTAATTTTTATCGTCGGACAAAAACCAAAGTTCTCGGCAGCACTTGTCATATTCACAATTTTTTAAAAGAAAGTGGTTTAGCGATGCGCAGCGTTATTTGTAGCATATTAGCAATAACAAATACGTGATAAAATTTTTTCTAATGCACGGTGTACGTTTATCTAATCTGGCAACCAAACCCAGTTAGTTTCGATTTCGTTTTGGTCTGTCGTGCTGTGGTCGTTCTTACGCTGACGACGGTGTTGTTTCGCTGTTGCCTTCGATGTATGCTGGTGTGTAGCCACGTTAACTTCCCGCACAGCCCACGAAGACACGCGTTGGAGGCCCGTGCTTCCACTAGATCCTTAGCCGGGTAGCTCGAAATGCGAGCGGGCAGAGGAAGAGGCCGTGCGAGATGCGACCGACGTCAAACGGGGCACGGCGATGGCAGCGATGCTCCTCGAGCGGCAACGATCGTAGGGACGTGCGTGGATATGTGTCCGCCGCGAGAGCGCCAGTGGTGAGAGCTCGCTGCCGCGACTGTTGTGTGTTCCGCATCTCGAATGGTCACTCATCTGTGCACGATTTGCTCACGCGCACTGTTGCCTTCCAGGCGTGAAAAAGAACGTCTCCTCCATCCTTTCGAGATCATCGATGGCACGGAAAGCGACGCTCGGTACGATACTTACGATCGTCTCACTACAAATTGTGAAAGTTCGGGTCGCTGTAAACCAACTGACACCGGAAGGGTGTCAGATGGTTTACAGCGACCCGAATTTTACAGCGACCTGGTGTCACGTGGTGCATTACCGATTGCGATTATGCCCCAGTGGGATCAAACTTCTCAGCAGGAGTTGGCTCCCTTCTGTAGCTTTCTTAAAGGAACCAATCGCAATAAAAAAAAAATCGATCCGTATCAGGCCCGATAGCTATCGTAATTGACCGCGTGACACCGGTATAAAGCGATGTAATTGTGGGCTTTCATGTGTGTCATTCGTCGATCGTTGAAACGTGCGAAATGCAAACGCCATCGGGAGTGTTTATTTCAGTGAGCATATACGTTGCGGTATGCTTAAACACGGCATGTAAAATGTGAACAAACGAATGAAGCAAGAAGGTGTCGCGAGGGCACCAAATCGTCTGTTGCTACAGAACCGACTAAAAGCGTGCAGCGAGTGTGCAGTTGAAAATGCTATTTGACGTGCACCGCTTTCGCTATGATCAGCCTCATTTTTGCGGGACGTTTGTTGCACATCGTATGAATGAAATGCACGAAGCAGCAAGTTTCTAAAACGTTCAGTTGGGACCACCACCTCGTCATCAATGCGGTATACTGAAAGCGCTGACCAAGTATTTATAAGAGGCAGAACTTGACTAGAGACTATAAATTGATCAAGGTTTTGCTTCCTCATCATCATAAACAACACCTCCTTGCTCTCCTTTTTTTTTCTGCCCCCCCCCCCTCCCCTTTCCTAACGCTGAGTAGCTAGCCAGAAAATGGATTTAGGCCAACCTCTCAGCTTTTCTGCCAGAATAAATATTTCTCTCTCCATATGGTTTATGTAAGGAACCAAACAACCATTGCATAGTGCACATAACAGAACCTGTATGTCATTATTATGAGCGCATCAATTTCATAGACGAAAAGATAGCTTTTTCGATATGAGCAAAAAATTATGCAGAGATAATCTTGAAACAACTAAAATATTCCGTCCCAACATGCTGCTTACAGATCTGGCATGCTTAAGGTAAATGTACAACTCACTAAAGCTTGCTGCTGGGCAGGTTGGTTCATACTGAAAAAGATAGTTGATCAAAAACAACACAGACACAGAAGACACGAATGCATTCTTTCGAGGGAAAAGATGGTTACACAAAAAGAACATAAACACAGAAGACACGAATGCATTGCGCTCATTCATGTCTTGTGTGTCCATGTGTAGTTTGTGCACATCCATCTTGTCCATCTGAGAACTGTCAAGTTTATGTTTTTCTTCATGTGCAAAATACTTGGGGTTTCCTAGCATAATCTTTAATACAAATGTTATAGAAAAGAGTCCTCCCAGTATTCAGTTTGATAACGAATGTTTTCTCCTCCTATTGAAAGATATTGAATGATGAGTATTTTACCAAATTTCATTCCTATAGTAAATTCAAACAAAAAACACTTTATAATAGTGTAATCTTTATAATAACTTGCTTTAGTTCACGCATCTCATTTTTTACTACGCCACAAGACTGTATTTCGCAGCTGTCAGATTTTTTACATGTGAGAGACACTGACTGTTGGTAGGATTATTATGTTTATTTCTATTAGTTGACCTAAACAGGAGTGACGTTGATATGGAACGCCCATTTGCAGGCCTAAGACTGACAGAAACAAAGCCATCAAGCAATTCTCCAGATCGGCTGCCGGACAGAGGGAGGCTACTTCCGACGAACTCAGGCCACCAGATGTACTGCTCAAGACAACAGCTTACCTAATGCGCATGTGAGCTTTCCTTTTTATACACGTGGTATAAAATGCATGTCATAGCAATAGCAGGCATTTATATAGACTTTAGTTAGAGCTACTCACTTGCTGTAATATCTTGTGCAAGAAATTTGGGTGCAGCATTAATGTGGATGAACAAAAAATACATGTGTATCTGTGTGTGTGTTGAGACATATACATTTTGCAACCCCAGCAAGCCCACAATGCACTGGTGTACAAAAGTGTGTGCTTGAATAGACTTTCTTGCAGAAAAACTAATGAAAAGTGGTGGAAGAGTGAAACGAGAAAAAAAAAAAACAAGTAAAGATTTGTAAATAAAAAAAAAACTCAAGTGAAAATTGCTGTCAAAAAAAGTGCAAGTAGTATTTAAATTCAGCTCTAATGCATTGCAGGATTGCACCATCGTGCCGTGGAGACAGCTGGACTGACACATACCACTTCGTGTGGGACAGATTGTGGGCTGTGCGCCAGGATATGACCATCCAAGGTCTCAACGGTGGCGAGTGCATCAAAATACTGGAACAGGCTGTGCGTTTTTACGTCTATTCAGCCTTCAGGTACCTCGAAACAATCATTTCCAGGTTGCCTATTGGAGCCATGCCGCCACTGTGTTGTGCAATGAACATTAGTTCATTAAAACAACCCACGGCCTTCGCAGAGTGAAGTGTAGAGAGGAGTTAGTATTAACATACACGGGCACAGGTGCTCACCAAACCTATAACATATATAATAATAATAATAATAATAATAATAATAATAATAAAAGACCTCAGAAGGTCCCATATGCATTTGCCTAAAATAATTTGAAGGGGAAAGGCACTTTTTCTTTTCTTCTCATTGTCAGTTGACGTATGCATCCTCACCCACCCACCTCTAAAAGCTTTCTGTGCCTAGCATGACTTTACATTGCCTCAAGGATTGGAAGCATTGAAAACTTTCTGCCCCTGACCCGGTTGTGCATTGCCTTTATGATCAGTGATGATGTCATGTGATTCATTTTGGGACATCAAATTTCGGCATTTGGATGTATAATGATGTCATATGGCATTGTTATTGCTTGATGATTTTTCACATTTGTGTTGATGCTGTAGAATGCTGAGGGTCCATTTTCATGTTTAATGAGGCATCTAAGGCTGTCACTTTAAAAAATAAAGTGAGGGAGAATGCCGTTATGTCATAGTATTATGAATTGGCACTTGATGCTTGACCATGTAACGCTTGATGGTGGACATCAGCTCATCACCTAAAGTTATCAAGCAAAGTTGAATTTTTTCAGCTTTGACAAACTGGTCATATTTAAGCTACTGGCTTTTCCGTGGCTCATCACTATTAGACCAGCCTCGAAATGATGCATATTGGCCAGAGATGTCAGCCAACGTAATATTGATTCACATGGATGCTAATCCACAGGTCATTGTAACATGACCTGTTGACAACTTCATCTGTGCGCAGGTGCTTCGAAGAAGATATGAATGCCTTTGATCCGCACATCAACAACCAACACCTACAGGAATGTTTGAAGCGCCTGTTAGTTCAGTACCGGCAGTTCGCTGTAGACCAGTGTGGGAACAGACCAGAAATGGAAGCCATCTACATTCTTCACAACCTGGGATCATTTGATGCTCTAGCTCATGCGATGACTCTTCCAAAGGAAATAAGGTGAAATGACAAAAAGAAAACATTCTATAGCGATGATCCACAAGCTGGTAACATCATTGCCGTGCCATTTTGTAGATTTGTTTGTATGCACCGTCAGAGCTGTCCATAGCCAGCGTGCAGGAGGTGTTTGAGAGGTCTCTAATCATCCAAGTCACTGTGCGGATCTCGGACACAGCGTATACAGAGAGTTTCTTGCAAGTGCGGCAAGAGTCAAGACCTGCAAAATGGCCACCTCACCACTAGCACTCCTCACGGTTGACGTCAAATCGTACTCCCATAAATCTGTTGTTAATTTCTTGGGAGGCTCATGCCTGCTGGCCACTACATTCTTAGTTTGCAGCACTGTAGACAGCCATCAAAGTGCTTGTGGTGTTTATAGGAGACTGATGCACTCCTAAATGTTGCTGGGAAGCTTGTTTGATTGCGTTTTAGTAAGTACTTATGTTTATGAAGATGCAATGGAGCTTCATATCACCCGTCTTGAATTATGTACATCATAGAACTTCTGTATGATAAATGGTGCATAACAGTGATAAATTGAACATGGCAAAGTGTAAGAGTGCATACTTAATTATTTAATGGCTGTTTGCCTTCAACTTGCAAGCATTACATGTACCATGGACATGGTGCCTGCACAATCACATTATTATAAAACAAGAAAATTAAAGCGTAATAAAGAGAAGTACACAAAATTCTGAGCCATACGTATTATGTACTGGCATGTATTTCTAAAAATGAGGACAATGAACATTCCAGCGATAATTGATGGAATATATTTGACTTCTTAGTATGTTTCCAATGGTGTAAAGTGGCTGATCTAAAGTCATGTCTCTCAGCTTATAAAATGCATTGCAGATATGACATGCCTTGCATGAATGAAGACGTTTCTGACTACAAGATTTGTATAATTGAAAGCTTTGGAATGCATTATATTTACTTGAAGCATAGTATGGCAAAAAAAAAAAGAATGCTGCGCAACATTTAATGTTGCAAAAGATCTCTAGCGGTCTGGTCATTATTGACTGTAGTCCAAATTGTCCCTTTGTATGTGCCAAGGCAGCTCGTGTTCATGCATTTTGTTCATACTCATTGAACTGTTGGAAATTTATTCTTTCTGGATGATATCTACATAGGAAGATAATAGCTATGTTCCTATGCTCCCTCCAGTGGACAAAGGACATTGCTTTTTATTGTTTTACCATTAGCTCGTGCATTCTAACAGTCTTTAAAACATTATTTACTCGAGAATTTCATCAACACTTCATTTGTCTGCTGATGCATCATTTGCTGGTTGTATTTGTATCACAAATTTTAGTGCAGGAACATTTGTTACATGCCTTCATATTTAATTTGCTTGTTCTAGCTTCCTCTTTCATCAATTACTAGAGAGCGGTCTTGTTTTGCTTATTTTTCTTCTTGTCAGGAACCACAGTTTGGTCAAGATTTCTCTGGACACAAGCCTGGCGCACAGAAAAGGAAACTTTGTTCGAGTTCTGAGAAACTACAAGGCCCTTTGTCCTATTCTTGCTTGCGCTTTGCACTCACATTTGGAGCTTATTAGGAGGCAAGTGTTCACTGATGCAAATGCTATTTATTTGGTCTGAATAACATTTCATTGGCAGTTATTTGTAGGGACCTCAGAAGTGGTGAAAAGTTTAGTGGTCATCAGTTTAGTTATTCGGTTCACCGCATCACGAATGTCACATAAAGTCGGTGGAAGGGGGAAACACCATGTGATGCATTCAGAGCATGGCGACTGTTGAATATCAGCATCAGTTGAAGGTCCAAAGAACATTGAGACCAAGGCAAAGCAGCCACAATGTATTCCAGGCATAAAATAGAGTGCACATAAAAAGGGGCCTATAGGTATGTTTCTAGTTCATGCATGTTACAAAGTGTGCAAGTTGTGTCATACGATTTTAAAACAGATGGTTTCGCAGTATTCAGTGTAGTTAGGACTAGACTACTGTAAGAAATACTCGGGCAGGCCTGTTGCCGGAGAAAGCCTGCCAATGCTCTGTGTTGGGCAAATAAGAACAAAGCAAATGACCTAAATGAGCGATTTTGTAGTATACATGACAAAAACTTAATGTAACCAGACATACACATTAATCGTTATTCACCTTTGCATTCATTAATGTATGTTTCAATATTAGAAAATGTTCCTTCCTGTTGATGTGCAGTTTCTACAGCACCAAAGAGCAGCAGGATTAACTTACGTTCTCCATCAGAGGCCTTGGTTTTGTTCCTGGCTATGCATGTTTTCAATTAACTTGAATGAAAGCAAAACAAAAAAGTTATATATAGTTGAGTTGTACTTCTGTGTACTAGACCATTCTTGGAATCAGTCTAGCTTTTCGTATGCTTAAACTGACGTGCACAACAATTCTGCTCTTGCTTGTCATATTTCTTTCTTTGTGTGCCATCCTGCCACATAGTTTGACCAAGATGAACAATTTGTATTGTTATAGAATTTAACAAATGATGGAACCGGTGGTTATCGTAATTTGATGAGGATATCTTCAAACAGAACAGCGCTGCAGGTTATGGCGGTGGCTTTCAGCTCCCAGAATTGCAAGTTTCCTCTGTCCACACTAGGCCGCTGGCTCGGCTGCTCTGAGAACACTGCAAGAGAGCTGTGCCATCTCTACCAACTACCAGTCCAGGACTCCGAAGTCAAGTTTCTCAAAGGTCGTGGAGATTTCACATTGAAACAAGTGAGCAAATTTGTATCGCTTGGCTCTGAAGATCAAGCCCTTGTATCAGCCTGGAAGATGGGATTCTTAAAAAAAAAAACTGAATTGACCTGAAAAAATTCTTACTACAGCTGTGGAATGCTATACTTGCTGTGATATTTGCATTAAGAAAGTATTTGAGCAATTTATGGTCAGCCACAAAAGGTACCTTGGCAGTTTTTTCTCTGGTAACATTCTCCATGAGACTTATCTCACCTCAAGCATGAATTGCCTAGAAGAGCAGACAGCAGTTGTAACAAAATGGTGCATGTAGTGATTTTAGCTCCCTCTTCAAATTTGTTACGTTAAGGCCTTAGAGAGCCCTTTATCTATCGTACCCCTTCATTAGAGACATGCACCGGGGAACAATTTTTGTCTATTATATAAGGTGTCCCTTATAAGCAATGTACCACATACTATGCATTTTTTTATCAACCCCTCTTTTAGTGTTGCCACACTGGTGTCTCTTATAACCATTCGTCTCTTACATCAGTGCCTCTTATAAATGGGTTAGACTGTATGTTAACTGATGCTTTTCCTTCTAGTACAGTAGACTCTGCTCAAACAAAATCTCAAGGGACCAGGAAAATAAGTTGAGAGATAAACGAAGCTGTATAATTCAAGTATGAAACCAATCGTATAAGAGGCACTTAATTTTATTAAACAGAAGGTCTACTAAATAACTTATATTTGCTGAGAGTCTACTAAATTGTATGCTGTTCATACTTCTGTTCGGCTCTACATTGTTTTATGAGTGCTCTGTCTTTATAGAACGATTGAATCAACTGAAACTTCATAACTACTGAGAATTACGGGGTTATTGACACCTCGCACACTGAATGACTCAAAAATACAATAGTAATCAACAATGGTAACCATTTTGAGCTGCTCATATCTTGTGCCATTTGGTGTTTGTGTTTGTTAAGGGGGACATATTTCAAGTGCACATTAGGCGTTACTTAACCGAGCCTTCTGCCATCGCCCTTTTTTCTTCACTTTCAGTCCAAGAAGCACCGTGATTCAGCCCTCGCAAAGGTCTTGACTAAAAGCGACATCAGCACTTTACTTTGTCCAGATGACAAAAGACAACCATGTCAAGGGAGCTGACGACAGATAATTCCATTGAATTTGACAAAGACCCACATCACTGCTTCTAATCACAGAGCAAGAATTTTCCTAATTTATTTGCACATCGCAATAAAATCATGCTCAGCTTCATCAATGAATTTGTTACTTTGCTTACTTTTTGAAATTATTCATGCACCTGTGACATCATTGCACAGTGGAGGCATTTTTTTAAACGGTACAATCAATAAAATAAAATGTACTTATTATTCAGCAGTTTCAGAGGTACCTCTCTCCAGATGTGTGTGTGCGTGTGTATGTTCTCCACTGCCAATATGCAAATCAGAATGAGAGTCTGTAAACTGTGCTTGAGAGTAAAACTGTTTTGAATGTTTCATTCAAAGTACATGTGCAAATATCTTCCATATGCATACAGCTAACTTTCCTTAACGCGTCCACGTTCTGTGATTGACCGCGCTCTTATCTCTTGCTCTCGACAAGAGAATGCGCTGTGAGGCAACTGAAATGTACAAGCTTGGGAGATAAGAACGCTTGCCAAGATTACAACAGGTGCTTGGGCGGTGCCGATTGCTATGTGTGGCAGTAAGACTGCACACAGCATGCACGCTGTTGGACGTCGGCAAACGAGAGACATGTGCTCATCGTAGATTTAAGCAAGTAAGCTTTTAACCGGTGTTAACCACTATGCTGCTTTGGTTAAGATAACCCCTGTAACTATGTAATGACAGACAGGCATTTCAACTGTGTGTGATTTTTGCTTCCCTTGTTCAGTGTATTTCCAGTGAAAGAGTTGCTTGTCAATAGTGTCAGCTAAGAATGTAGAACCTGGGAGTACCTTGAAAAACTTGCGGCTGTCCGTGTTTCTTCCCGAAGTCTTGACATCAGCATATACTTCAACGCAAAAATTGTTTAATTGTAAATGCAGTCTCTGAAGTATGTCGCAGCGCAGTACTAGTCAGTATTGTGTTTAACATTTTTTGTAGATTAGTACTTTTTGCCAACATTCTTGATGAGTTATTATCATTAAACTGCTGAGACATTGTTGTAGACTCAGTTCAAACAAGTCATTGTAATATCAGCAACACGGATATATAATTTAATAGCAGGAAGTTACACATATCAGATAAATGTCTGCTTTCAGGTTTTAAACATGAACTATATGAACTATGAGTATGTTATTAAATGTTTCCCCAGGATATAGGAAGACTATGTTTAGCTTTTATTTCTATCTTGCTTCGAAAATCGCTCTTTAGTACTTTGTTGAGTGGCTTGTGTCAATATGTGGACAACCGCAAGAGGGTTGGAAGGAGTGGGGAAGGTGAAGCTGTTGAGTGAGGCACAAAAGACGCGTTGGCAGCTCTATAGCAGCTCCATTTTATTCCATGAGGCCACTTGTGCTTGCTTTTTTCTTTTTAAACCCCATTCATCGCCTGCAAGCGTTTACTGTTGCCATTTGGAACGACGGTTTGCCCGGCAAAGGAGACCAAGCTTAGGCACTCACCAAAACACCATGGGCAAAATAAGTGCTTACAAGATTAACATGGGCTACGAAGACGAAATGGTAAGCTTGTTTTGTGTTTCAATGTTCTACAGGGCTTCAAGCTGTCGACTTCTGTTTGCATACTGTGTAACTTTTATCCTACAGCTGTATCTTTGTTTCATACCGTATTTACGTTTAGATATGGCTTCAAAAATTTATTCTCAATTTTTTTTGGTTTTCTAAATAAAATAAGGTAGTTAGCCATTAACAAGGTGTGTAGGCTCTTGTATGTTGTACTACAACTGTGTGATAAGATGCTAGTTAGAATGCAAGCTACATTTTTGCTACTTTGAAACCAACATACAAACTAAAACAACATGTCAACCTTATCATTTGTTTCAGACATTAGAAGGCTACAAATGGTCCCCAAAAAGGGCTTTTGCTGGCTGGACTGTGATCATCTTGACTGCCGGTATCCCCCTAATACTCGCCTCCTGGAAACGAAGCATTTTGCTCAGGTTGACGCACGTGCTCTGCCATCCTGATGAGGCACAGAAAGTGCTCCTCAAAGTAAGATCAGCATTCATTTGGGTAGTGTGTACTCTCAATGGATATAGTAACCTAGCATGAAAGTGGTGGTGTATGATTTGTCCTTCTTTTACTAGTCAAGTAAGATTAAATAAAGTTGCTAACATGGGGGCAACGTCCTGGGATCTACAAAACAATAGTAGGCATACCTTTTGTGGCAGGTTAGGTAATGTCCCTAAGATGAAGTAACAATAGGGTGCCGGAACAAATCTATTGATAAAAAGTGCATACATGAAGGAGATGCGAGGTAGCTGCATATGATTGGTAACACAGGTGTTTTAACGAAAAGAAAAACACGTATATCAAAAAGACACGCTAGCTCCAAAAGTCGCATTATTTCATAGCTACAACAGTGCAACCTCATGCGTACTTATGAAATGATAGGCTAACGAGCTATCCTTTTCTAAGTCCACGTGTAGCTTCATGGTTTCAGCCATGAACCTATACTAACTTGGGCATTTTGCTACCCTTCAGCGCATTTGTTTAACATATCTTCTCTGTAACCCTGTTTTAAGAATATTATAGCTTTTTTTGTAAAGAAATAAATATTTATTTTTAAGATTTCAAGCGCTAGGATAAATAAATGAACTTAGGATTTTGTTACCAGTATTATGTGTGTACGAATGTGTAATTCTAAATTAGTTTTATTTATGAGTAATTATGATATGCACGTAGACTTTTTTATTGTTGTGAAACAGTACTTATGCTCCTCGACATATATTTAACTAGAAGAAAGGAGGAACAGTAAGCCCAGAGTCAAGTATCTAAATTGCTAGTTTATGCTTCTAAATCTTATATGGAAGTCTGGAAGAACTATGCAATAGCCTACAATTTTATCAAAAAAGTGCCATCACAGAAACTTGAGAAAACCCTTCATTGTTCAGCAACACATATGGGCAAGCAAGAGTAGTCTTTTTAACACTCTTTTCTGCTCATGGTTCCTCTTCAACCTTCTAAAAATGTTGGACTAGTTGTCTGTCAACTCTGCCAATTTGATGTTTAAAGATTTTCCTATGTTCTTTGTGGCATGGTGTGATGATTTCTTGCATTTTCAAATATGTGTTCTTGTGTGGTGAGGAGCTTCGACCTAAAATAATTTCTTACGAGTAACTTTCTTCTGATTCGCGAGTGTAACCAACTTTGTGCAGGACAAGCATTCCCAAGAGTTCATTGAAACAGTTTATCAAAGCAGCAGACCACTGAAAGATGGCTGCAGCTACTGCTTTTTTTACAACAAGCGAATCAAGTACATCTGGAAAACGGACCTCCAGCGCTTCGTGAAGCTTGAGTATGATACTTTACTTCTGTGTGCATTTGGAAGACTGTTCATATCCATTCTATTGTACACCCTTCTGGCATGAGTACGCGACCCATTAATGAGTATGACTGACCACGTATTTAGTTGAGACTATCACAGCTTGAATCCTTATGCAAAATAGACGTCCAAATGTTCTCATCAATCTCGCTGGAAAAAACTCGTATGCCGTCGATCATTTTTTATTACAGCTTCTACAATATTGGGATTTTTACAGCAGCCCTGAGCATCGATGAAGTTGTCTTTACGTCTGTATCATGTTATTTTAATCCTATTTTTCATGCATGATAGCCATGGTTATATTGTAAAATAAAAACCATCATAATTGAGTAATCTTATAAATTTAAAAAAAAAGAAAGGGACACATGTTATATTATAAAAAAAATTGACATCATAAAAGAATTAGTTTGACAAGTACAGTTGTAGGGTATTGTAACTTCAGTTCCCTTCATGGCAATCTGCAATATTTAAGGTGAAAAATATGAAATACAATATAGAAAACACGTGCATCAATGTGTACTTCTTAGCAGTTGGTAAAATGTGCCATTCAGGTAGTGCTGATGTCTCAAAAATACCATCCTGGCTCAGAGCACAGATGTCATTATCTCTCTATAAGTGCTGTTCATAGGCAAAATGAACTATGCAACCTATTTTGTAACACCTCAATTTAATTTTAAATCTTGATATGTCTTTATGGTTTAACTGTTCTAATGCTGCATAATGTTGCTAGATACGTAATGTCAGCACTTAAACAGGAAAATCTTTCTAGAAAATAAACAATTGCCAGCAGCAGTGAACCGGATTTTTGTCATCTCCATAATATGTTAATCCCACTTTAATGTGTTCCCACATTGCAATAAAAAGATTGATATAGAAAAGAATGGTGGGAGGACAACCTAAGAACTTATCTTAGAGTATGGATCTATGGAGAGGAAGCGAATGCAGGTTTTAATAGCATACACTACAGCAGTTGAGTGTGTTAGGATGCTTAACTATCTGTTCGACAGAGTATGTGTCCTCTGAATTTATTTGTCAGTTTTGAGAAAATGGTGTGCTCAACTATGTGATATGTCACTTTCATATTGAAAATCACTTCATGGTATATATCTCTCGCAAAGTATAGGATAAAATTAAATGTCAAGTGATTGAAATGAGCTCCATGCATTGAGATGAATCAATGTTGCTTCTAATAAGGCATTTTTCTTCATAAACGTTCCTCTCTTTAGATCAGCAATGATTGTTAATCTGACCGAAAGATGTAAGCTAGTGCATCTCCGGTCGGCACACTATTACGCTTATGCAAATCATAAACCATTTCAGTACCGCATGATGGCGTGCAATATCTTTGATATTGTACGTATTATAGTTCACTTATTTTGTTCTTCCTTTCTTTTTTTTCTAGTGGACTTGAAGTTGACAGCTGTCAAGATTTGCTCACAATGTCCGCTGGTCTCTCAGGCTCGGATGTTGACTACCAGCAAGCGCTGTTTGGTGAAAACTCCCTGTCGATTGAAATCACGCCTGTTTACAAGCTCGTCATTAACGAGGTGTGCATGCACACCCGATACGCGGGCTACTGTTTGCATCATTGCTTGTACACACACACACACACGCACTATATATATATATATATAGACCCATTGATGAGCACAGCATCACACTGCATGATGTGATGTCTTTCAAAAAGTATGATGACGTCACCAGGCACAAGTTCCTTTGAAGAAAGAGTCACTTCTGCAAAATTAATTTTAAGAACTTAGGTTACCGCAGGATAACACTTAACAAAAGGAGTGTAGCAATAAAAAACAAACAGATTTGAGATCAATCAATAAATTGCTAATATTGTACACCTTCCACCAATGACTCTTTCAAGGTTAGGTCTCTCTAAGAAATTTTATTGTCTTCAGCTTTTTTGATGTTTACTAAGCATTACTTCTCTCTGTTTCTGTAGGTCTTCAGCCCATTTTACATGTATCAATTGTTCATCGTTATCGTGTGGATGGTTCAAGTGTATTATCAGTTTGCAGTCTGCGTTGTCTTGCTATCCATCATATCAGTCAGTGTATCAGTCTGGCAAACTAGAAAGGTAGGTTTCTTTTCTATTTCTGTCTAATCTTTCTTCTGTCAAACCTTATATAATGTGGTATTTTCTGTCTTGACATTCTTTTATAGAAATTTGCTTCCCTTAGCAGTTGAAAATATTGCTTGTCTGAAATCCTTCACTTGTATTTGGCAGCTCTTGTGTGAATCGCCTTGCTATAATCGTGAAAGGCATGTTCTCTTACCTGGGAGTAGGTATCATTTTTTGTGGCTTGTGGCCTCAGTTTGAAAGTATGTTAATTAAGGAAAATAGGGCATATGTTCTTGTAAGCTCAAGCCTTTAAGCTATCATATGAGGGTGTTGTTGAAGAATTACTTGGCAACTGCCGAAATTTGTAGCCCACATACTGCAAACTTGATGATCTTTCAGCAAACACGTGCACTGAAGGAAGCGGTTCACACAGAATCAAAAGTGACTGTGCTGCGAGATGAGACCGGTAAGCATATTATCATTGGTTGCCTCAGCATGCACAGTACAAACACAGGGCTGATAGTTACGATAGCTCAGTATTAGCTATCGTAACTATCTCTTCTGTGGTGAAACATATCATTAAAAGTTGCACACCCGTGATCAAAAGTATACGGACCACAAATTGTCGTCTAGGCACAAGCGGTCATTTTCAGCGAGCGTTGCTTTCACTGAATAACTGTCGAGAGCATTACTGTGATTAAATTTATCAGAAGAATGCTCTCAACAACAGACAGGTTGCCACTAGATAGGGCAGACAGTTAAGGTATACGGATGGCGACGGTCCCTATACTTTTGCTCACAGGTATTGTATCAGTCTTCAACATGTAGTGCAGAAATAAGTCACTGGCTTTGGCTTATTCTTTTTGTGTGGACCTTGGATAGAACATGACTTGTTAAGTGTTCAAAATAGACAGGTCTTCATAATTAAAGAATCCCCTTCTGTGACTTCTGCCTTTAGTACACCATTGGCTATGTATAGCACATGTAGTGGGCCGTGAAGCAACAATGCTGCTGTCAGTAATACTTCGCGCTTGATGTGCTCACATGTTAGCATTACCTGTGATAACATAAGTTCTTAAAATTTTTTTGCAGAAGTGACTCTTTCTTCAAAGGAACTTGTGCCTGGTGACATCATCATACTTTCTGAGAGACATCACATCATGGAATGTGATGCTGTGCTCATCAGTGGGGACTGTATTGTCAATGAGAGCATGCTGACAGGTAAACACTGATGCATGTCTTTGTCTTCAATATGTGCTTCCGAGTTCATCATGAAGTACCAGAGCATGTCTGATAGTAAAATGTGATTTTCATCCACTTGTAAATGTACCTGAGCTGTTAATTATAAGCATTTTGTCTTTGTTAGCTGCAATGGTGCTGAGGTGACAGTTCTTTTGGCATGACGAACACATCTTTCTATGACTTCAGAAATAAGAGTTCATTATTAGTGTGAGAATACCTTAGAATATACATAATATCTGAAAAATAGTGTTCTTTTCAGATGAGCACTCCAAAGTGATGACTGCCAGAGCTTTTTTTTTAAAATCAATATATGTCATCCACTTGCTTATTAAGCTTGCCTAATTTTCACCTTGTTTAATTAAGTCAGGAATCAAACTGGGCAAGAAAGATAAAGGGTTAAATATGTATACGCTGGTTTTTTAGTGTTGAGTCATTAACATAAACTTTGAAAATGTATTTCTTTTTTTTTCTTTTCGTGCTATCTATTTATCTATTATCTCATTATCTTACATTAGTTTTTCATTGATTGTATTCTTGTTTTTAAGTTTTTATGCATACGCATTTCTCAACACATGAATGCTGAAGTTTGCAAGTTGAAAAACACTAAGAAGTTGTTGACAGCCTATTTAATTAATGCAGTACTTAAGGTGGTGAGAGATCGTCATTTACCTGGCTGTCCCCTTTGGTGATGGCTACTACATGCAGGCCCTGAATATGGTCATGATCACAGACCAGCGTACTTGCTCAGATCATAAGCCATCCCTCTTATTTGGGACAGTTCCTAGAATACATGTGTGAACAGTATTACGAAATAGACATTGAAAATTCATTATGAATGATATAAAAGGTACTTATTTCACTGTCTGTGTTTGGCGCAGGTGAAAGCTGTCCTATCACGAAGGTTCCTGTGTCCTCAGGGGAAGGGTATACTAGCAGCGCAAACAAAAGGAACACACTCTTTTGCGGAACAAGTATACTGCACTCGAGAAGCCCTAATGGCCAAGTGAAAGCCATTGTCTACAGGACCGGTAGGAAACCTTTGTTAGGAATGCTATAGTTATTAAACAGCCAAATTATACAGCAAAAAGCAATGTCAAGCAATTTTGAAAATTTAAATCCACAAATGTCTAGTTCAAACGAAGCCAGCTTAAAAAGGTAAATGGTGGCTCTTGGCCTGTTTATTTTGAACTGCATGCATGTACATGGAAGCCTCCTCAAAAAACTTCCAGTATGTGATTCTGATATTACTACCTTAGTAGTAGTATGCGACTAACCTTTAATTACTAACTTACAAAGGCCTTGCAAACAAGCTAGAGCACTGAAACACTTGCCACGTCTTAAAATTGTTCACGGTTTTCTATCAATCTCATCTCATGCATACCTAATCGATGTGTGATGTATGGACTATCACAGGTGGCTCACACAAGCATTGAGAAACCTTTTGAAGCTTCTAGCATGTATTTTCTTTTACGAGGAGTTGCTTTGCATGCCGTGTAATACCCCAGTCACACTCACATAAAGTTTGAACCTTCTATGGTAGTTCCACGCATAACACTAAGCTTTGCTATTGCTTCAATTGCTTTGTTCCTCAAGCGAAACTGTCAGTACTTACATTATAGCACATTTTTAAATTCTGAATTTTAATGTGCTTAGCACTTGAGAAATGTGCACAAAATGCTGTAGTTCTAGTTACGTTAATCTGGAAACATGATAAGAAATTCAGTAAAAATACCCTGATTATTTTTTACATTGGGTATACATTGTGTTGCACATGGGAAGTGCATGAAAAATGCTGTCTTGTTTCAAATCTTTGGAGCAATACCTTAAAACGTGTTAACATCATATTACAATTACAATGTGCTCGAACTTTAAGTTCAAAGCACTTTTTATTTCATAACAAAGTAACACAAAATTTTAAATATTAGATCATTTATCAGACATAGTTTAAGTGTATTTCCTGCTTTCCATAATGTAATAATATCAGTAGTTTGTTGCCAAAAACATAAGATACATAATCATCTCTGCACTGTTGTCTTCGAAAAAATTGGCCATTTCTCAAAGCAAGTGTTGTCTTGCTTGTATAGTCTTGCAATATAGCTAGTTGGCTCCTTGCATTGGTACCCTGAAAATATTTGCATTTTCAGGATTCAACACCATGAAAGGCGAGCTTGTGAGGACAATATTGTTCCCAAAACCGGTACATTTCAAGCTGTATGCAGATGTGTTGAAATCAATGGTTATATTTCTCATTCTCGGTGAGTAAACCTTGTTCACAAACTGCCTTAACCTTTCAAGCTTTGTGCACTGTTTTTAATGTGTGCATTTTCTAACTTTCATAGGCATACCAGCAATGATCTACACTGGCATTATATTCAGCAAACTAGGTGTGAGTACTATTTTTGGTAATGATGTACTGTAATAGGATGTGTAAGTAAGTTCTTGTCTATTCGTTAGACTTTCACTATGCAACATTCACAGGACCGTTAAGGGTATTTAGGCTTAAGTTCAGTTTAATATGATAGTCTTGCAACACATGCATGGATTTTTTGAATGACAGTTTATAGGAAATGGAGGCTGTAACTGTTTTGAATAAAAAACAAGATACCAAAATGGCATTTATTTTGGCTCCATATTATATCGCAATAGATAAAGCAATTAATTAAAAGACTAAACTGTGTTTGGTCTTTTGGTCTATGAAGCAATCTGTTGAAGGTAATATATAGGTGAGCGGCCTGTAGCTTCTCGAAATATCCACACATGGACACTTGCAGTCTCCTTTGCTTTCAGGATGGCCTTTCAACAGGAAAAAAATTATGTTTTTGCTCATTACAAGTAAACAGAATCTCAGCATTTTCTTGCACTGAAGACTGCACATACGTCTTCATTTTGGCACACTGACAGTTGTTGCAACTGGCCATTATTTGCTTCTGTCATTTTCTTACATTTGCCGGGTGACGTTTTCATAATTAAGCCAAATCGGCTGTTTGTGAATGGAAGTCTCACTAAATACACTTCTGACAGTACTTTGAGTTTATTTGGAAAGGTTGATCGACTAATGCTTATTTGAACCACATTATTCAAATGTTGCGGTATCCTTTCTTTTCTGAAAGAGATGAAACAGTGTACTGCCTAGTATTATCTGTAAGAAAGAGAAGATATCATTGTTGCGCATCAGCGGCATTCGTGAAGTTGAGTTTGTTGAGCAATTGAAGGCAGTGACAAGTGGGGACACTGAAAATCTAATATATGGTCATTGTGGAGCAGCTTCAAGGGGCTGGGCCATCAGTCAAATTTTCTGTGTGCAGTTTCACTAGTACTGAGCAATGTATTTGTTTGCTTCAGCCGGGCCTTCGCGACTCAAAAAGGGCTAACTGTAATCTCCTCTGGCCAAGTTGCCATTTTTGTGGCGTCCTAGTTTCATATAAACCTTCTATGCTGCTAGGGAGCATCACTGAGAAGGAGACTTACAAGCAGCCACATGGTGTTAAAAAAACGTGCTTAAGGCTGCTCTTGTTAGAGCTTTACCTAACGTTATAGCACGCGCCGTTCCATGCAAGCATCCACTATTGAAGCCAAATTCAGTTAATATTTCTAGTTATGAAGATGCCTTTTTTTTGTGTATCAGCAAATAGCTCTGAAACAATAGCGTGTTAGGTAAATGTTTGAGTGGAGTATGTATTGATAATTGTTTTTTCTATTTGTGATGCCATCTTGATGCATTTGAGTGTCTCATGCACCCAGCATTGTCTCATACCATTTGAATTTGACAAGCCAATATTTGTCTCCTTGGGCAACACCCATTATCTCCAAGGCTTAATATCTTTTGTAAACCTGTACCAGCTAAGAAGCTCTGATAAATTGCTAATGGATGGCTCCTAGTACGTACGAAACTTTGATAGACAGACTTCTGAATCAAACTGTCGTTTGTGAGCTGTGGCTTCTTAACGATCACAATGTGCAAGATCAACTTGAGGCTTTGAAAAGCAGTTTTGTATCCCAGCTAGCTTTCACTTCAAAGGCAAAAAAAAACTGAGTCGCAGTGCCGTGAAAGGCATAACTTTTTCGTTTACACGAGGAGTGTGTGCAGGGACATGAGGGGATGCAACTCAAAGAGCATCACTATGGGGAGACAGTCAAATTAAAGCACTAGTGCTGTGGTAGAGGCACCTAAAATAAATTGGTCATTATTAAGATAAAAACTTGAAGTATACTGCACGTCAAGAATAATATACATTTATTAAATCAGGCTGTTTAAGCTAGGTTTCTGACCTGGAAGAGACAGAGAGGATCGAGAGTGCACCTGCCTTTCTGTGACTGACGTTTGTGCTGATAATGTCTGCTAGCCCAACTTTCACTTCCACTAGCTAGCTTCAGAAGAAAAGTGCTGGAAGCAGTGGAAGCTGTTGCTTTGGCAGCATGCACATAATAAATCTGTGGCAAAAGAGATACAACTTTTGAATTTCAATGCACACTCTGCTCAACCCTGCAATACCGAACTTGCAGTTACTTTTTTGCATTTCAGGCATACGCTCAAGATATCGCCATTATCGTCATTGATGTTGCCACTTTCGTGGTGCCTCCACTACTGCCCGCTGTGCTGACTAGCATCAATGCTTCAGCTCAGAGGCGTTTGAAGAATAAAGATATCTACTGCCTCAATTCCAGCTACATCAACTTCTGTGGAGCCTTGAGTGTGGTCTGCTTTGACAAGGT
Source organism: Rhipicephalus annulatus (assembly GCA_013436015.1). NCBI lineage: Eukaryota > Metazoa > Arthropoda > Arachnida > Ixodida > Ixodidae > Rhipicephalus > Rhipicephalus annulatus. The sequence continues at coordinate 88,928 of WOVY01001552.1, forward strand.
AGGTGATCAAAAATACCCAAAAGCTAATGAGCTTGAAAGATACTAGGGTATATATAAACATTGTGTCAAGGTCATGAACATAATTATCATCTATTTTTCCTGTGCTTTTGAGCCTCATTCTTCATGTCGTTTCAGCAGCATTTTAAGCTGGTAATGTTTTTTTTTTTTTTTTGCTGTTAAAATGTGCAGCCACCTATATGGCTTCAAGGATTAGACTGCAGAAAGCTGCTTACTGTTTCGCCATAGAAGTGTTAGCAGTCACGACTTCAATGACCTTGCAACACGCTTTCCTTACAACATGGGGGCTACCCATAGCTTCATGGATTTGTCTATCACATGTACACAATCGCATAACAAATAGCCTTGTGTACTTGTGATTTCTGCAGCGAGAAATTCATGCATTATTTAAGTGCACTCTTCTAAACAACTTGGAGTCTTAATATTTTTAATTTTTTGGCAGGTGCTTTTCACTGGCTTGTGTCGTTCTCTTGTCTGCTTTTATTTTATTTTGCTTGCTACCACAAAATGAAAAACTTAATTGCTGAACTGCTTCTTGTATGTTTCTTTCTTTTACAGACAGGAACACTGACTGAAGACAGCTTGGATATAGTGGCCATTGTTCCATGTGAAAATGCAATGTAAGAGTACATTAGTGTACTTGCTGTTACCATAGTATGTGTATGCGTGCATGTGCAAACTCTCAATTGTAATGAGAAAGATATGGAGAAAATTTTGCAATATTATTTCATTTGCTTTGACAAGTAGATTGCTTAAAACTGTGCATAGTTATTATTCAGCAAAGTTGACTGCTATATCAATTAAAATAACATTTCGAAGAGTAAGCATAACAAAAATTAATGTCACAATGTAAGAGAACAGGTCAGTCATGAAGAGTATGAAATGTTGCCGCATGGAATCTGTGTTAGCTTTGTCATTCTGCACTGTGTGAGCATTGTGATTGACTTTATCTCAGGACAACTAAGTATTTATTCAAGCAACTTATGCAGTCTAACCTTAGAAGCAACACCAAATACATAAAAGAGAACCACGAAGTCAGTTTTGACTCACGAAATATTGTCTCACAATTTATTTTTTATTAATTTTATGTGGTAAAGCATTAAAAAGACCAAAGTTACATCTCTGTAGTTGTCTGGCCAAACTAGAGTAATGGTCTATCACTTTTCGAGCTTTATTTTTATCTGTACAGGCTGTTGTGGCTCAGTTAAGTTAACGAAACTTTCCAAGTCTAATATTTTTCTTCTTTTTCATGCAATGTAGCTTTAATAAGAAGTTTTACTAGCTAGTTCATAACAATAGTATGTGTAGAGTTCTTTGGAAGGCAGTACTATCTTCTTTCATTTTTGTACCTTTATTTTTCCATTCCCAGCCACTTACTCTATGTCATGAATGGCATCATATTAGAAATGGCATCACTTGTATGCAACATTAGGTTAGATGAGTGTTCATGTCTTCAAGTTGAGAACCAGCATGGCAAGACGAGGAAGAATGTAAAACGGATGACAAAAGCACTGACTTGCCATTAGTTGCATTAGGTCGTTTTGTATAGTCAGCTTCCTGTCAGTTCTCACCTTGAGATCCATGTTCCCCACTTGAATTACTTTGAAAAAATAATGTTTTTGGTATCGTAGAAGTGTAATTTATTAACTCCTTGAGGGTAATTTATTAACTCCTTGAGGGTAAGTTTTTTTTTGCTGTACGCATCCCCTCAGTGTGTATTTTTTTATTGGTGAATTAAATTATTTAGATTAACCTATTTAAGAATAAAAAATTGTCTAAAATACCCTTGCATGACCGTAAAGCGATAAAAAATAATTTGTGTTGTTACGTATGTATGATTTTTTTATGAGTAATGGTATAAATCCTAAAAAAGACCTATACGACTGCAATGAACATCTGTATAGTTCATAGACGTATAAAAATAAGTGCCCAAAGTGGCACCAAGTGGAAACATGGCGAGTGAAAAGACACCTTTTATCCATTCAGCATTATTCCACCGCTCACGCTTTTGAGATCTTGCTCGCTCAACAACATCTGAGTTTTGTATCGTAAGTGATGCCTTGTATGACGGGCTTACATTTGCTAAATCAGATTCTGATGCAGCAGTCGGGCAGCGATTCGGAAGAATCGCCGCTAGACTCGCTTGCATCAGAGACATCGAGACGCACATCTATAGTGCAAGCAAACTGCACCGGTGAGCACTGAGCAGTTGTAAGTGTGTCTAGAAAGCAAAAACAAATCCGAAACCTATAATAATTATTTGTTATATCTCCAATAAGATGGAAGCGGTGAGAGTCCCCGAAACAGAAAATGTAACCACAGCGGCATAATTTGTGTACTCAACGCCTGCATAGAAACAGGCATGATTGCGTTTCAGGGAGCAACAATTGAGAGAGTAACAAATCAGTCACTTTTTGAAAGATTGTAGATCAGGAGGCCATCGGTTTTGTAGGTGCCATAAGTGGGAGCCGGCCAAAGGATGAAACCAATACAAGCCAGCACACCACTGTAATAAAGCATAAAAAGAAACTGAGAGATATCGACACTAGAAAAAAGTTTTATGTATTCCCCTAATGTGGCAGCACATACGAAGCAAGGAAAATAATCGAAGGAGATGCGTGTTTTAAACATACAGGTGATAATGTACATGTAAGTCTTTGACACTCAAAGAGTTATATACAGGGAAAATATTTTTTTTTTATGTTTATGATGAGTTACACTGTGTCTCATTGTTATCTATATTATCTCGAAAATAACAAATTTAATCCAGACAATTTTGGTGACTGCAGAGTAAAACAATTTCTTTGATCCACTTTGCCCAGGGTGAGCCTTTTTTTTAATGGATTTTTATCATTGATAAACCCACGGTGACCTCAATTCTACATTTTCATAAGAGTCTACCAATAGCTTGCTGCCTTTAATATTAGGCACAGCACAAAGTTAAGAATGAGAAGTTGTAAACATTTAAATAATTTGCAAACATATAGCTACAAATAAATATGCAGTTATTCATTGGATTAAACCTCAGGTGGACTGTGGCCATGTAGATAAGGTTGTCACAAGTTTCTTATCCATGAGTTTCGAGTCCCCGAGTCTCTTATCCAGTCCAAACTGGAATACGCATCAGCCGTCTGAAGCCAACACCAAGCTTACTTAATAGACTCATTTGAAGCAGGTCAGAACTATGCCGTCAAATTCATTCATATTTGGTATTTGTATAATACCATTGTATCATTGCTCAAAAAAAGATTAGACTCTTTTAAACCTTGACATCTGCCATCTCAATTCCAGTTTGTGCAGTTTTTTCATGACCTGTTGCATCACCCCTACATCATTCCACCGGTCCATATATCTCACTGCACTAGTTATCCACTTCCAAGTTGCCTGGCCACAGATTGAAACGACCACTTTTTTTATGTCCTTCTTTATAAGAACTGCAAAATACTGGAATGACTTTCCTCATGACTTTCGTCACTACTACATGATTTTTTTATCAATGGTATTCTTATTTTTTCAAAATGAAGACTCCTGCGATGAAAATATTTTTGCATTTTAACCTGCCCTTATGTAATAGCCCCTCAAGGAGTCTTTAAGGGAAATAAAGAGGTGTAATGGGATGTAGTAGCAGCAGTGTACACAAAGGAGTTATATTAACCAAGTGAGAAGAAAAGCTCTGAGGAATGCAAAGCAGTCGTGAAATGCTGAAGTGAAACAAACATTTCAAGGTAGTGGTTGAGAGAGTTGTATAGAGATCTTGTGAACAGTGTGTGCTAGACACTCATGGAGTAAGATGAGTGAGGCAAACAATAATTGCATCTACAGTACACTGGAATTTTGAATGAAGGCATTCATTCATTCATTCATTCAATTTTCTCTTATTCCTTCTTGGCTTGTAGGTTGCAACCAGCTGTGAACAATCTAAAAGTACTTCCATATGGACCCATGCTTGTTGCCCTGGCAACATGCCACTCCTTGCATCTTGTTGATGGTGAAGTAGTGGGCTACGAGATGGACATGAAGACTCTTCAGACTATAGATTGGGTAAAAATAAAGTGCTGGAAGAGCAGTTTATTTTGACAATGGCCACATATTATTCAAGAAGCTACCATCTTTTTGGGACCATACACTAACAAACATTATGATGTGTGACTGTTTAGGTTTATAATGATGCACTAAATACATCTGGGACTTGATATCTGCATCTTTTTTTGGCAAAATGAAAATGTGAAAACATAGCTTGGTCTGGCATTCTTTCAAATATCATATATTTGTTTATTAACATGAATAGGAATCACATACGGAGACCAATTTGTGTGTGGGCACATTCACACAGCAAAATGAATTAGCCCTTCTGGTGCCGAAATGAGGAAGTTAATACCCAAAAAGTAACACAGAGTAGCTTGAACGGGAAGATTGTTCTTTCACAACCTCAATTGTACAGTTTAGCTTTGAAATAATGAAGTACTTGAATCGCAAAGCTATATATTGTGAGCATCAGTGCATTGAGGTTTTTGTTTTGGTCGTTCAGTTGTGAAAATTTCAAAATGGCATCACCACATGTTTACTTTCATTTTGATTCTTTTGGGCTTACCTATAATCCAGTCACAGTAAAAAAATAATGCATCTGCGATGATGAGAGTCTTTTGTACTAATAAAGTATTCCTTTTTAGAATTCACTTCAGGACATGAAAGACAAATGCATGCTATAATAATGCATGGTGCTGCATTTCTGTGTAATTTGTGTGCAACATGTTTGCTTCCCAGAAACTTGAGGAACCAAAACTTGGTGAGCCTGTTCCTTTTGACAAAATACCAGCCCGCATTGTCATGCCAAGAAACGTGCGACTGGTGAGCACGGCCATTTTTCTTATTTTCCTGAAAAGTGCTTCACAACGTAATTGGCAGGTTACCTTCAATACGTGTTTTGGCTTGTGCAATACTGATACACTAGTTTGTGTATTTGTTGGTGACTGATTTTTATTCTCCTATAAGTGTCACACCATTATTCTTAATGCAATGTGCACAAAGTGTTGCATTCTTAAGGCATCTTTAATGTTATGCTGATGATTCTAACTATATTAGCTGTACTATGCAAATAGCTATGTGCATTCTGTAACTTACAAGAGTAATAGCAATTATGCTGGAATGCACAGTGAGTTGATGACACATGTACTAAGAATAGCCAACACATATTACCTGTCAGTCAGGTTTCTGACACTTGATGACAGTGCTCGCTGCTCTTGTTGTACTGTGGATGAGCTTTGTTTTTGCTGGATACAACTTCGCCCATTGAAAAGTTTGCATTTAACCTTGTGCTTCAAGTTGTCATAGTCTTTACTGTCACAATAGACAATATGAAACAGTAGTTTCTAAGACAGATCATACATTCGAAAATGTTACTGTACAATAAGATGTTGCTTTATTGGGCTTATTTCAAAGTGTAGCAGGTGCTAGGGCACTGAGATTCTGGTCAGATATAAAAAAAATACAGTCTTACCGGAACACTCCTATGTGTTACATTTTCATAGCTCCTGCCCCTTAGAGTGTCAATAAGATGATATGTGACGATCTCTAATAACTGCTTTGCTCTTCTTGGTTGTTGTGTATAAAAACTGTGCTAACATGTAATCAGCACATTCATCAGTAACATCTGCATTTATTGCTGCATGATGTCGCTGGAAACGGGATTAATCGCGTATGTATTGTTCAGGTCACATAGCCATTCACCAAGTTTGACACAGCTCACGAAGTCAAAAGCAAAGATGTGGTTAATACAAAAGACACTGCTCCAGTAGCGGGGCGTCCCTAGTTTTCTATGTACACTTCCCTACAATATGGTGACAATACTGTGGCAAGGTGAAATGAAGGCTTTTCAAGTGTGTTGAGTAGTCACGTCACTTGGAATTTTGTTGATGACCTACCTATGTGATAAATTTTATTATGTGTAAATTAATTCCAGCTGCTGGCGCACAGTTCACTCTCCTTCAGCCAGGAGCAAATCTGCTCTATATGTCCATCTTGGTTGATACAGTGCACACAAGGCGACAAACAAAAAGAAACGCAGACAGGAACTGATCTTTTTCTTCTTCGTCTGGTGTGCACAATATCAACCAAGATGAACGCACATCAACTCGCTCAAGCTTCCATTCTTATTCTTTATATGTATGGTTTAAGAACAAATAGTTCTGCTAAACTATAGCACAGACATAAGTTGACTAATCTGAAATATATTCTTTGTATTCTTCAACATCATGCACATGTCTGTAGTGTTCTGTATAATAAAGCTTGACGTAATGCTTTGTGTATGGATATGGCCATATAAAAAATTTTAGGATCATATGGTGTCATGTTCTGGCAGATTTGGAGGACTTTCGGCAGCATTCTTTTTGCTCCATGTGTAGCAAGTCTGTTTCATTGGCAAATTGAGAGTGCTTCCATTGGCAGATCCGGAGCAGCTCTGCTGCGAGATCTACTCCACAGAGCAACCTTGCAAGTGCGCTGTGCCCTGGAATAGTGCCTATTGTGGGCGCGCCAACGAACTCCGGTCGCTCTTCACATCAGACTACACAGCGCTAGCGTAGCGTCGCTGTGCCCAGCGTGCCCACTCACGCAAGAAGGGAGACGTGCATCGTGTTACATTCTGACCGACCATGTCTTAAGATTTCATTCTGACCTACCATGTGTCTCAGATTCCCTTTGGTTGCTCTCCACTAGAATGGAATGCTCTGGCACGGAGTTTGTTAGCCACTCTGAATCCGGGAATAGTATTCACGAATATTTACTCATTTGTAATGTGATCACAAATGTAAGGTGATGAGCAACTTGTCATTGCACCCAGGAAAAAAAAAATAGGTATTTTGGTATTCTATTGTCACACAAGGGTTGACTCTAGGTAGTGATGATCGAGAAATAATTCTCACTACATTCCAGTAAATACGATATATTATTTTGAGTTACATCTTCTGAAATGTCCGATTATTGCAGATGATTCAAACAATTATATTGATGCAGTTGCGTGAATTTGCACAAGCCATTCATCTTCTGCCCAAAACACTGTTGCATGTCTGTTTGTTTACTTATTTCACTCTCTGCACAGAGCAGCACAAGCCTGGGGATTGTGAGGCAATTTCCGTTTGAGTCCCAGCTTCAGAGAGCAACTGTGGTTGTCATAGCAGCAAACAGCAACATCTTTCACATATACAGCAAGGGTGCTCCAGAAGTCATCCAGCAGATGTGTTTGCCAGAAACAGGTACATTATCAATTTTCTACTCGTGGCATTTACTGAACTTATGGACTTTTGAAGCACAGGCCAACCAGTGTAAGGTCTTGCGCAGGAGGTTGAAACCTCTCAGTGACCAATAAGAGGCGCTGCATTACAACCCTCTGCATTTCATTCTGTTTGAATTACTTGCAATAAAGCTGATAGAAAATGGATCTGTTACTCTGGTTTCAGTCATCTTCGGGGAAAGGAGAGAGAGAAAGCACTACTTTGCCGTCTGCAGTTTGATTATTTCTCTAATAAATACAAAAATCTCCTGCTTTCTACAAAACAAAGAAACTTCTGTAGGCTAATCAGAATAGGTTTATCTTTAGATCAGAAAGGTTACAAATGTGAATGTAGTAACTGTGGAAGCTAGTATGCATGGATTGTAGAAATTTTGGTTTGTTTATACTGTTGTTACTTAAATAACAATCGAACTATTGTAGTGTATTCACATGTCAAGAAGTCTTAATTTAGTTCAAGCATTTATTCTCATCTTTTAGTAAAAGGAGTTCTCTTGGGTGAATAGATAAGGTGATGGAACATAAACTTTATTAGAAGGCTGGGAAAACCTGAGTGAAGGTATAAACACACAAACATCAAATCGGAAATTTAGTGAGTATAATGTGACTTGGTCCCGATAACAGTGGCCCTCAGTTGTCGCTGCAGTTTCTGCCTCTTGTTAAGTGTTCAAAAGTCATGTCATGGCATGTGCCTTCCAGATTTGCTCATAAGCAGCAATTCCCAGGTCAATGTTTGGATGTCTATGTACTAATTGTTCTCAATCTATAGTTCCAGAAAGCTTTGAAGAAACGTTGGAAAGTTACACGAGGCATGGGCTCCGTATTCTTGCCATAGCGTCCAAAGCTTTACCAAACGACACAACTTGGGATCAGGCACTTCACTTGCTTCCAAGGCAAGTTTCACCTTTTAAATTGTAGTTTTCATGTATAGCTTGAACAGAAATAGCTGTCCAGTGTCTAAAGGCGCAGTAATATAAGCTTCATGACTGTAAACACAAGTGCGCGCATCACTCAGTACACGAAAAACACACTTTAGCAAACATGTTCTTGAAGGGCATGATCTCGAAGGGCAGTGCACTAGGCCCTCCAACTATCAATAATGTAATGGCCACTAAACATACAAAAGCGAAATATACTTTAACACGACTTTAATCTGGCAGCCATTGCCACTAGCCTCACTGTTCTCAAAACACTTCATCTTCCTCGTTCTCTGTCCTGTGACTCTGTCCTGCTAATATCTCACTGCCCGTCAGTTTACCCCATAACAATATGTATAGCACATGACCCCCGCCTTGAGTCAGCCTTTAACATCACCACAACGTGTGCAGAACCTTAACAGGCATGCTAGCTGCCTTGGTCACTAGCAACTGGAGTTGTTATCAACTGGAGTTGCATATGGTATGAAATTCTATGTTAACACCTAAACATGAGCTAAAGTACTCGGCTCCTGACCCGCAGGTCGTGGTTTTGAATCCCAGCTACGGTGGCTGCATTTTTCATGGAGGCCAAAATGCTGCAGGTGGTAGAAATTTTTTGAGCCCTCCACTACGATGTCTCTCATAATCATATGGACACTAAAACCCATATATAAATCAATCAAATCAACACCTAAGTACAAAGAGACGCTAACATTTCAGAAATTATTTGAAAAATAATCATACTTTGATGTGATTGTATTTTATGTGTATATGTTTTTCCACAGAGCAGAACTTGAGTACGACCTGCATTTTAGAGGTTTCATTATACTCCAGAACAAGCTGAAGTCTGAAAGCGTGTCAACCATCACGACATTAGAAGATGCTGGTATCAAGACTGTCATGGCCACAGGTACTGATCCTGTATATATGGTTTTCTGCTTCTGAAGGTTTGAGCAATTGTTGACATTCATTGTTACAAAAAGCAGGTGGTCAGGTGAAGGGAAAAAAATGTTATTGACGGCGATCTATAAAACTGTCTTATTTCATACACAGAATGAACGCTTTCTCTCATCTCTTTCAGTTTTATATGATTAAAGGGCCAGTTAATAGGCTAAAACGTTTTTTTACGCCCCTCCTCCTTCCATCAAAGAAGCTCGGCAATTCGTCGAGTAGACCACGGCGGTCACGTTTTCCAAATATTACAACGCCACACAGAGCCTTCATTTTGGAAAACGATTCGCACGCTCCTTTCCCTATGCCTGACCAATCCTCCTTTCACGCGCAGTGACGTAAAGTCGCCAATAAGCGACTTGACGTAGCACGCAGTTAGTTGATTGGCCTAAACCAGTCACGACAGTGGGCTATGCCTTCCCCTCCCTGTGAGGGAGAAGGTTGGCGAAGTCACACGAAAATTTGAAACCAGCTGAAACCGATGTTGTAACTACTGTAACTTCCTTAATATAGCACGTATTCACAAAATTCTTGCAACAGCATGTTCACAAATTAAAAGTGCACGTATTTCTTTTTACAATGATTTCTGCACCTCAGGGCTGCTTCCTGGCTCGTTAAACCTGACTGCTGAAAAAAGCAGCTGCAATGAAACGTTTTTGATACGAGAGCGTGATTTTTCTAGTGACGCTTTTGCAGCAACGGACTTGTGAAACTTGTGAGGATCAGTAAAAATGCCAGTCTGTGGCCGTGTGAGGCAGCTACAAATGGACAATGCGAAAAGCAATACCCACCTCTCTAGAAACGTGTAACAAGAAAGTGTACTGTTGAATTCCAAGCCTGCGTTTACATGACCCCTTGATAGTCCTTTCGTTGGGACATTCCAGAGGCTGACAAACACTGTGAAGAACATGAGAGGCCATGCCGATTCAGCCCTAAAATGGCATTTCAGGGATGGCCACTACGTATAAATAGATAGATAGATAGTAGATAAATGAAAAAAAGCAGGGCATTCCCAGAAGATTCACTTGCCTCTATTTCCCTTATAGAATAAGGGCTGCTTAATTTTTGTTTTTATATCTTCACCTTTCACCAACCTATTTGTAACCTTCCGAGAGATATTTCTCGAACCAACTGGATTATCAGGACAAGCTGATGACCAGTTATAGCTTATGGATATTAATAAACGACTAGCTGTTACTATTCGTGAAAGGACAGATAATTAAATAAGCATATAAATTTTTCTATCTATTATAGTCTATGTGTACAAGTCTTTGAAATTAAGAAGTCTCACTTTCAGAGCTTCATCGCTTCTTAAACAGCATGCTGTTCTTAGAGCAGAAGCTGTCAGAAATTATCATGGAAAATTTTGTGTAATGGGCGGCTGTATTTTTTCTTAGCATGACAACTTTTTTCACTCTTTTGATGTCAAATAAACCCACTAAAAACAAAAAAAAAAGAGCAAGGACGTCAACCTTTGAGTGTTTTAACATGATTTCAACATCTAAGGACCATGCAATCAGAGCAGTCAAGCAACGAAAGCTGGGTAGCACGTGATTCCGCGTTGCCCATTGCATTAAAGCACACTGTTATGAATTCATGTGTACGGTATTCTGAATTCTCCTGGGTGGCAAGCATGTTGTTCTCTCACAGACTGCCACACATCTGTCTTGAGCACTCGGACACTTTACTGCAAATTTGATCGTGTTCACATCAACTTATGCAATCTGTGGCTTTTCAGGAGACAACCTGTTGACAGCGGTGGCAGTGGCTAGGGATTGCAATATAATAAAGGAAAATGATGCAGTCATTCAAGTTGAAGCTGAAGTTGCTCAGCATGGCACCATAAGAGCTGCCTACAATTACATCAAGCTGCCTGGCCTGAGTGAGAAGATTCCAATTTCCTACAAAGCATCAGCAGATGTAAGTCGTATAATTAAACATGCATTGAAAGATTAAGACCTGCAGACTATTGTCGTGGCAGGGAAATGCAATTTCTTTGTAGCTTATGCATTTAACACAAGTAGTCGATTTCAGCCTATGGGCTTGCATGAGAGTACCGTAGTACAAAATTTTAATGTGTCATAGCATAAATGAAATTTTGTGCTTGTGGCACTTCAACTCCGCAATATCCCGATGACATATTTACACCTGCTTGTACTCAAAAATAGGCATTGTCTATGGAGTTCAGTACTGTAAAATAAGTTTGCTCAGACACAAATTGCCTGCATTCATTCCAGTGGTTGTTGGTGCATATCGCAATAAGATAGAAAGATGGACTAGTTGGTAATTCATGATTGTTCAGTGAACTAGGAGCACAGGAGGAACACAGACATGAAGCAACAAATGTTAAGCTAAACTACTCCCTAGCTAGACATTCTTTGACTGTAGGCTGCTGTTCTTTAGAGAAGTACAAGGACATCCAGATAACTTTTAAGAGAATGATATAGCATGGCTTGTAAGTCTTACACCATGCTCATAAAACTGCAAGTAGCGGGATCGAATCTCAGCCGCCATGCCCGCATTTTCGGAATGCTTGAGGCCCGCGTACTTATATTTAGGTGCACGTTAAAAAACATCAGGTGGTTAAAACTTTCGGAGCCTTCACTATAGTGTTCTACATATTTATTTTGAGATGTTAAAACCCAACAATTATTATTACCCATGAGACTGCCTTTAAGTCGAAGCTCCTCACTACACAAGAACACATTTTTGAAAATGTAAGAAATCATCACATCATGCCACAAAGAAGATAAAAAAATCTTAGAACAGCAAATAGGCAGAGTTGACAGACCACCAGTCCAACACATTTTGAAGGATACAGAGGGACTATGAGCAGGAAAGAGTGTTAAAATCACTGCTATTGTTTGCCAATATGTATTATTAACACTTAATTAGTGTTTAGGTACAGAGTGATTGCTTGTGTTAAGTTTATGGTCATTTTGAACTATGAATTTTCGCTTTGTGTGAGCAACACTTGCCTAAATGTTGGATTCTTGAGGCAATATAGTGTTTGGGCAGTGTTGTGCAATTCAAGGTTAATATTGAAATATCTTCTGTTTTCACGCAGTTAAATGTGGCTTTTCCTGGCTTTATCCGGCTAGCACATCATGGTTCTTCCTCAGTAAGCCACTCAGTGGATGAATGAAGTTCAGTAGACTATCAGTAAACGAAAATCTGTTAAACGAAACTATTGCGCTAACAGAACTATTGCCTCTGCAATACTTGGTTTCAGGCTTGTATTCTGCACCCATGTTCACCTCTCAGCAAATGGAGCTCCTGTTAAATGGAACATATTTTCCAGGTCCCTTCAGGTTCCGTTTACTGAGAGTCTACTGTACATGTTGTAAAATGAGAAAACCACTTTATGAAAGACTGTTGCTTTTCAAAGTAGCAGATAAGTTTTGAATAAGCTGTCTTAATTCACAGTAAAAAATTCAAACATACTTGCAAAAACTTTCGTATATGTTTTGGTACTGTGAATGGTTTGTATGGCTGTAGCGATAACTTCAATGCAGTATGATTGTTGTGGCATTGACATGATTATAACTGGCACGACCAACAGAGTTCCTTGTTGTTGCCAGCACATTTCCTACCTGCATAGATGTGAAGACCCTGTTTCTTGTTGTTTTTCTGTAATTTAGCATGTATTCTGATGCACAGGCAAGAGTTGGAGAGGTACAGTAATTTCTCTACATAAGGAGGGAGTCAACTGATCTCAAATGAAAAAATTGCGCTAGAATGCCATGAAAATGAGAGGATACAAAGTTAACTTTTTGAGTGAAATTTTATTTGAAATCATTTATTATTATTATTATTATTATTATTATTATTATTATTAATCTTTATCTTAGAATCAACAGGAGAGATACATATGCTTTCACTTTGAGCATATTAACAGCTTTTCATGGGCCACTGAACTATATAGGTACCTGTATAGCACCTAAAGTATTTGCAATGAGTAGATATAGTAGCTGTGTTTACATGATGTTCATATATCCTACATGTTGTTTTCGCTGTGTTGTTCTTAGCCTCTGCCGTATTTCTAGGAATAGACTGATGTGGGTAATAAGCAGTCAGCCATACAACTATGGCAGTTGTTATGACGTAACTGCGTACTGCCTCTATAACAGAAGCAGTATCGTGACACATCAGGATACATCATGCAAGATAATTCAGAGCCGCTTAGCATTACGTGCCGTCTCGCAAGAGCTATAGGCTAACTTTGCAAGATTTTCGCAGACGTCTAAGCAAACAATGAATATTGTCATTTTACGTTCAGGATATTGCTGTGCCACTGCTTTCGGACTGCACTTATCATTTGGCAGCTGATGGTAGAACATTCAATCTCATTCGACTGCATGACAAGACTCTGTTCAAGAAGGTGAGGAATACAACTGCTTTTTTTTAACGATGTATTCATTTAAAACTGTGCGAAAGTATACTTGAACCCTCATGAACACGCATATAACAAAATATAGGTCATAACGAAGTAAGTGAAAAACAATTTTACTGTAGATTCAGTGTTATCAATAATCTTTATAATGAATTTTGGATATAAAAAACTTATTGTTTTGTAAGATGCAACTTTGTTATAATGAGTTCTGAGTGTAGTTCTGAATTATTTAAATCTTCAACTTTTTTCAGGCAGAATTTGCAAAACACTTTAATTCTTAAACATACGATATTTTCATACTTTTGAAGTAATGCGTGAATATAAAATATATAGAATATTGGTTTTTGAAATGGTGTCCCATTTGGTTCGACCTTGGTAAAGAGGTTTAAGTTGTTTTTTTTTTTTCCTTTATGTGCTTTTTCTTTTTTTTTTTCAGATTGTTCACAAAGGCAAAGTTTTTGCCAGGATGCTGCCTGAGCAAAAGTTGCAACTCATTGAAGCTCTGCAGGAACTTGGGTAAAGTATATTGTTGGCCCAGTTTCAGTAATATATAACTCAGTAGTATATATTTTCTATGGGTTTCCCTACGAAATGAGGTTCGGCCATCTTATGATGAGATTTATGAATAAAAAATATTGCCTTTAGAAATGTACGATGGTTAATGGTGTTTCCTTAGCTTGCTTTTACAGGTTCTTTTTTTTTTTCATATAACTTAAAACATTTGTCATTGCTATTTATCCTTTTATCTTTACATCTTAGAAAAATTATGAAAAGCAGCTGGAGCACCAATCATGAGGCAATATAATCATAGGCATGGGCACATTGATTTCGATACCACTACTGCATAGTACGTGTCCTTCTAAAGAGCACATTTCTTTTTACGGCGCTTTCTTTTTGTGTACTACATGCACGACCCACACTATAACCATTAAGCATTTAAGTTAGCCAATACCCCTTTATTGTCGGTATGGTCTCCTGTTTCCAATCAGTGCGATTAGTAGTTCTACTACGGTAGCACTGTAGATTCCTTTCTTTAACTAGTTTGTCAACAGCAGTGCCTAATTAGTAAGACAGTAACACTGAATTGAATGCCGGGAAAATGGCAACAGGGATTGTCTGTAGAAATCCAAGATGATAGATGTAAATTCAAGCTGAATAAAAATATAGAACAAATGTTTGGGAAGACTGGTTTGTAAAGTGAACAATGTTTACAGGTCTGCATTCTTTACTGTAACAATCATAAGAATATTTATTTTAAAAAATAAACAATTGTTTATTTTTTGGGAAGGAGAAAATAGGTTGCATGTTATACCAGAGAGGGCTCACATGTCAAAGAGGGCGAAATAGGGACATGGTTTTACAAAATTGCAACATATGTCGTCTTCACATGTGATAGTGATATCTGTACTTTAGTGTCTACACTTATAAAAACACTTTATGAAAGATTTGGAGATTTCACCCAGTTTGCTTGTTACAAAATTTAATGCAAGCACACCCCCCACCCCCCCCCATCTGCAGTCAAAGATACTGGGACAAGATTTGAAGGGGGGCCTTTTCTAGGTTGTGGTGCACCATAACTGCGGCCCAAAGTTCAAGATGGCAGCAAAAGCACCTCCGAGAAGGATGTACACCTTTGCTTCTAATGAGGTGCTTCATTGAACACACATGAACTTGCTGTTTTCTAAATTCTAAAGTTAGGCTTTTCGCTGACGATTGTGTCATTTACCATACCATTTCATCTGAAACTGATCGACAATCTCTACAATCTGATCTTGTCTCTTTAACTTCGTGGTGCACAGCATGGCAAATGACACTAAATCCTTCAAAGACTAAGCTAATGTGTTTTACTAAAAAAAGCGTCCCGTATTCCAACGTCTTACTTACTAAATAATACTTCAGTGGAGCTTACGACTTCTTATAAATACCTTGGGGTTAACATTCAGTCTGACCTGTCATGGCATCACCACATTAACGTCACCCTTGCTTCAGCAAATTGCTCACTCGGGTTCCTTAAACGTAATTTGAAACACACCCCCTCGCACTTGCGTAAACTGGCTTATATCACCCTAATCCGTCCTAAAATAGAATATGCCTCAGCCATTTCGGATCCCGATCAAGACTACATTATTGAAAACATCGAAGCCCTGCAGAACCGTGCTGTACGTTTTATTTTTTCTGATTATTCACGTCACACCAGCGTCACTTCATTGAAACTTCGTGCCGAACTGGAACTCTTATCACGTCGCCGTAAAATTGCTCGCTTATCACTACTTCATAAGCTCTACCATCACACATCACTTCACGAGGATTTCTTTAGGCCACCCCCTGCCATCTTTCCGCGCCGCGATCATCCCTTTAAAATCGAACGCTTCCCTTGTCGCACTTTTCATTATGCTAGATCCTTTATACCGCGCACAATAACCGAGTGGAATGACTTACCTTCAAACATTGCAACCGTCACCGATATCACTGAATTTCAGAACCTACTAAACATGAGTGCAAGCGTGTGAACCTTTTGCGGCATTCCCCCCTCTTTTTTCTTTTTTCTGCAAACAGTGTTTTTTGTAGAAACTGCGTATATTCATGGTTTGTGTTATTTATTGCTGTGTTTGCCTAATTCAGTTATTCACACGTGTTTTTGGTGATGTTGCCATTCCTTTATGCTTAATGGCGCATATGTTTGTAGTAAGCTAGATTGCGTTTTATTGTACTCTTGTGACTCTATTTCCTTCTTTGTGTAGTTCAATTTTAATATCTTTTTTTAGTTTTATTATTGTTTGACTCATATTATTTCTTCTGATTATTTAAGATTATGCGGTAAGAATATTGACCTTATATTTATTCTAATGTATTTAGTAGCTGTATGGTGTTTAGTTTGCGTGTTTTCTGGTTCTAATATTCATTTCATGTACCTGTATGTGTTATAGCCCCCCCCTATGTAATACCCTCCTGTGAGAGGGCCCTTAGGGGTATTCTGAATAAATAAATAAATAAATAAATAAATAAATTCTCTGAACCGAGGAGAATCCTCCTCTCGTAAAATTTAAATTTCACATGTTATGACATTGTGGGGGGGGATGGTATTCTTCAAATGTTTTTACATTATGTGCCAGCTCAGAACATCACTCACCACACCGTAAAAGTACTAAGAAATTGTGCATATATCTTTAGACTCAGCTATTCCGCTGCTGCAGGATTCTGCAGATGAGAACAGTTAAAAAAAACTTGCAGTGAAAGAGGGAGGTGCCTGTTCAACCATTGCCATGTATTTCCGACCTCCGAAAAAGGGGGAAGGGGGCGCTTGCTCGAGCAGGTGTGCTAGTTCTGGATTTCACATTATAATTTTCTTTATTTTCCTTCATTTATTGATACTTTGGCTGTGTCAGCAGTGACATGGCGGGAGCATCTAAACCAAAACACTTTCTCATAATAACAACCATAATAATAAATATGACTATGAAGCATGCAGATCGTCGTCGAATTGATGTACATCTATACAAACACTCTTAATACAATCCAGAAGCAGCCCAGCACATAGATCATAATTATTATTTCATGCCCACATGGGGGACAGTATTTAATTAAAAGGAATGTGTTTACGATACATACACGTAGAGAAGCAGCTACAACCTAGGTGGTCGGACAGAAAAAACAGCTCGAGCGCTATTGTAATCGTTGTCTTCATCACCTTTCCAGAGGATTGTTCGTGATGGCTTGTAGCATTATAACACAGTACATTCGTGCATTTGATTTTATGTACATGAAACAGAAGTAAGCACGAGTGCGTTTTACAGACCCCATAACAGGACACAGTTTAGATGTCACACGTGCTATGCGAGCTGTAAGAAGTTTGGCGCGCTAATGCGGCCCATAGGAACTTGATTAGAAGACAACGATGACACACCAAGCACAAGATGATTACGCCTGTTCTTGTTTGCGTCTGAGGGCCTCCAGGCGAAATATATAGTTTGTGGTTTCACAGCATTTATGTGTGTCTGCCTGTTACCACAAAAGTGGTGACACAATGTTGTGCGACCTCCCTTGCAGCCTCCGTATGAGGGCCCATTTGAGGTCAACAACGGAGCACCTAAACACTTATGTTTGCTCATTAACAGCCTGGAACACAATGGTTTTTATCAACCATCTCAAATTTGTGTACTTGGAATCTGACAATTTACTGATGTCATGTATTACAAGCACTTTGAACTGGCATACTCGCCGCGTGTATTTCGTGGCTCCACTGTCCGCTTCTGGCCATCTTTGACATACCCGCAACTTCCTCGCTAGAAGGGGTGGCCCTGTGGTGTGCTAGTGCGGCCCACAAGTATTTGACCAAGAGACGTCGAAGACGATGCACCAAGCACGAGATGATCGTGGCTGTTATTGTTTGCGTTCGACTAAATGGCTTCAGATGAACTATGTGGTTTGTGGTCTCGGAGCATCGGCGTATGTCTGCCTGTTACCACAGAAGTATTAGTTCTATCGCAGAAATGTAAAATTCAAACATCTGCACTTTCTAGTGAATCAATGGCCTTTAAACTCATTTGGCGATTGTATAGCGTATGATCTGTAGATTCTGCTGTTTTCTTACTGCAGGGTTTATGCACTCCTGCAGTGCTGCTTTCAGATAATGTCATGTGGCACATGTTACTCGCCATTTTCAGACACCAGGTTGGCATGTGCGGAGATGGGGCCAATGACTGTGGAGCACTGAAGGCAGCTCATGCTGGCATCTCCCTTTCGGTGGCTGAGGCATCCGTGGCGTCTCCTTTTACCGCTCAACGTCAGAATATTCAGTGCATGATTGATGTAGTAAGGTGAGGGCACTTAAATGATATATCTGTTTTATATGACTGAAATACCAGTCAGCCATACAAGATATGTTTAGAAACTGTCTATTCATATTTGGACATTGACTGAAAGTGAAGTTTAGCAATAGTAATACAAGAACAAGTGCCATGGTTATGAACTGCAGTTCCAGAGCAGAATAAATCCTTTAAAGGGAAACTAAAGAACTTTTAGAATGAAATAAAACTTCGTGTGTGCGAAGGGCCAACATTTTTGTCAATGATGTCATAATTTTTTTGTGGTGGTAGCAGAAGGCGCTTCAGAACATGTAAAATTGTAAAAGCTTGTCTTGCTCTGCCCTCACAAGCGTGCCGAAAGTGTAGGCGTGGAAACATGCGTCATCTGGTTTCTCTGGCCCGGAGCCATTCTTCACTTCGACGTAAGGTTCGGCTGCTCACTAAGAGCGTTTAGCTTTTAGTTTAGTTGAGCATTGCTTATTCTCCACTACATACAGACGCAGCATCTTGAGACAGTTCAGGTACTATGGTAGTGCAAAGGACTGCATAGATTTCACATTTTTAACGATCGTCTCCTGACGAGACGCAATCAACTTGGCTGCAAAATGGCGGCGAAACCGAGTGGACACACCTACACCCTCCGCTCAAATGACTTCGTAAGCAGAGCAAGAAATGTGTTCTGTGTTCCAAGCGGTACGTGAGAAAGCATCTTTCATATCTTAATCATGGCCTCCGTGACTAACTCATGACATGTTATGGGCTCGAACTAATCGAGGAGGCCATGTTTCAGCAGTTCTGCTGTTGTTGATAACGCAACATACCGAGCATGACATCACCGCGTTCGCTCGGAGTATCAAGAACATGGCGGTCACAGCCTCTGCTTTTTCACAAAAAGTGAAACTTGACTCTCCCATCACTTTTCGAATTCGGCAGGGATTAAACTGTTCTTACATGCTCCTAAGTCATTTTTTTAAGTACTTCAGCTTCCCTTTAATAGCACCTTACGTAATGCTTACTTAGGTTTTCATTGTATCTTTCTTGTGACTCTTCGCAGTAAAGTAAATAAAATGGTCACATTTGTTGGCACACGTAAAACTAAATCCTTAACCTGTGTTTAAAATGCTTTCACCTCTGTAGACAAACACACAGAAAAAAAAATTATAGGCCCTTTCCTCCAATTGTACTGCTCATATAAGATAGTTAAACCACATCTGTAAATATTGATATATCGCATTTTTAGGTAAATTGAAGGGACAGGGTAAGCAGATGGGACTCTATCATATTCTTTTTTATAGTATTACAGTACTGATTGGTGCAACACTTATCATTTTTTGAACTCGGGGTTTGACTGGCACGACCATTGAGAAAGTTTTTCAACAGCAGTTCAATTGATAGCGCATGCACAGAACACTATCTTTACTGACGGTATTCACATGTAGACTAGTTAATGCATGGGCTTCCAGCGGTTTCTTCATGCTCATCTATTGCTTGGAATATTAACTGCATTCTTTGTTTCTTTTTGAGGGGTTGTTTTTTTGTTCTTTTTGATACCATAGGGAAGGCCGGGCAACCTTGGCTGCAACATTTGGAGCTTTCTGTTACATGGTCTGCTACTGCTTCGTGCTTCTAGTGGGAGCACTGTTCTTGTTTTGGGTAAGTGGAGGTTTTGGTCACTGTGCTTTGTCTCTAAAATCGCTGAGCTTTCTTTAACAAGAGGAAATTGCAGCATGTATATATAGTGACCATTGGCTGCAGGAGCAACTGAGAAAATTACATAAAATGCAGTGGTGCTGAGTTTCAGTATCTGTAAGTCTATTCAAAAGAAATGAAAGGTGTATATAAGACAAGTAAACAACAAACAAACAGAAAAGCCATTTTTTGGAACCAGCTGAATATAAACTGATACATTTAGAAAGTAAATGAGGTGAGGCTATTAGGAGGCAAGTGTGAAGGTTGGCTTTTCCTTTCGGATTCCCAAAGTTCTTGAGTGCAGATCCACAACACTGTAGCACTTTGTTGGCAAGTTTGCAGTTTGTACAACTTTCTAATTTTATTCAATCTAAGCTAAGAACATTAGAGATATTTTTTTCGAATTGAGCATTTTCCTCAGTATATTTACCTTGCTGTCTTTTTTTTTATGTACTGGGGTTCTACTGTCTTATCTTAGCAGGGCAAGGTTTCAAAGCAATACCCAGTGCTGTGAATGATAGCAGAGAAGTTGAAAGTTAGTCCTATGCATGCACACACTTTACCTTGTTAAATTATTTTAATTTTAGCACAGTGGATCATAGCACGCCCCCCCCCCCCCCACTTCTTTTTTTTAAGAAGTACTGAAGTACTACCACATTTACTTGAAAGAAGTGCTAGTTTTTGTTTTCAGATTCTTGCGACCTGCAGTTGACCCTCACATTACTATCAAGTAGAAAAATTCAAGTTATCCAAAAGGTGCAATGATACACACAATTCTTTATTTAATTATTTATTTTTCTTAATTTTTTTCTTTTCTTTCTGGAAAATCTCCTGTTGCATTACAATTTAGTGAATGCAACAAATTGAGTGAAAGCTATTTAATGTGCACCAAATGGAGTGTGGTTTCTTGGTGTAGAATTTCTTTATAAGTTCTGTCTGTATGTCATAAAAATTGGAACTGGTGGCCCTGCATTGCTGACGCACATGCCTGTCAATCTGATCCAGTGATCAAGAGCCTCACAAGAATGGTGTGGACTCGTGTTGTATAAACCATTGTCTTTGTTCAGTGCCTGCTGTAGGTTCTGTTGTGCAGTGCCTCTTGTCCCTCTGACCTCATCTCTATTTTTATCTCCATGTCTAAAACTTTTAATGAAGGGACCACAGTGCAGCTTTTAACTCGTGCATTAGCGATACAACCTAAACCTTTCCCCCCTAATTTTTCATTACACTCAAACTTCGCTATAACAAAATTGCGTTTTACAGTAAAATAAGTTAGTTAAATCCAAAAATTTGTTATAAAGATTTATTCCTAACATTAAATCTATTGCAAGACTATTTTCAATTTACTTCGTTATACCTGGATTCGTTATATTGATGTTTGAGCGTATGTACATAATGTACTTGTAAACAAACCCTATTACAAGAAGGTGAACAGTCTTCTAATTAGTCACATCAAAAATGTTATAATTAATTCTCTGCATGCTTAAGAAATTGAGGAGCTAGCAGCTATCAATCAAGCGAAATAGTGAGACTAATTTTGTGTCAGTTTTCTAAGCATATTTTGCAAGATACATGAAATGTCCACTGTTTTCAGGATGGACAAAAGCCATCCGAAGGAGCTTACGTTTTTATCGATGTGTTCATCAGTCTCATTCCGCCAATGATATGTGAGTATGTTTCGAAAAGTTCAGCACATGGCAGCGAAATTTTTTAAGACTGCTGGGTTTAGCTGAGCATTTTCATCTCTTTTTTTTTAGTTGGAACAACCGGACCATATCCTGCACTCACCAGGAGAGCTCCTCCTAAAAGCATTTCTAATGTTGTGTCTATCTTTTCAATATTGTCATTTGTGATCATACAAACTGGATTTCACATTGTGGCTTACATCTTCTGCATTCAGCAGCCATGGTAAGTAGTATTTATTACAGTGATCTAGAAAGCTTGCCAATTGTTCTGGCATTGGGTTGCTGAGTGCATGATTTCGGTTGTACTGGTTGCCTTTAAAGGAACTAAACGAAGATATGCTTGCACACCCATTAAACATATTGGTGCTCATCAAAAAAACCCAGTTACTAGTTTGAAATCCTATGCTAAGGTATGACTCTTAATCACATTCTTGTTTTGGCACAACAAACCCCAAAAATATAATTTGTTCTTCAAATGCACATAATTGTCAAGCCTGAGGTTTTTTTTTTAATAAACGAATTAGACATGTGAATACATTTAATTATGTGGCAAAATTTTGTATGCTCTAATCCACATTCAAGTCAAAGATTGCATGCAGTACTGTTCTATCAGCTCACTGGTATTTGTTACAGCAAGTGGTAACTGCACTTCAGTGAGCTTATGAGCCAGCAATCTTTAGCTTACTAAAGAAAAACTTTAGGGCTACTTCCTTTACTACCTTCCCGATGAAATACCATAATAAAAAATCTCTTCAAAGTGAAAGCGCATGTATGCAGCTGTCCTGCAAAGCCTTGACAGGCTGTCATATATCACTGTTGTGCTGGGGCCTGAGACAATTAATTAGAGTTGAGTAATTAATGTCATTTGGGAAATCGACACCATATAGAAACCTGCCGGGATATAGCAAGAGGACCTTGAGCTAAGAACTATGCTTGGCCTTACTGCTTTATTTTAAAAGTATTCATGTTACACATGCTATGTGACATTTCACCATGTTGTGGTGAAAAATTATATTATGAAAAGAAATGTTACCAATCTCATTTGTCAGCAGTCGGCAGATGTCCATATGTATATGTCTTATTTTTCTGAGAACCACGACCTACACGACAATTTTCACAGTCTCTGCCGGCATTCTCCATAACTTTGTAATTGTTCTTGTTATCTCACTACATTTTGCATTTATATAGCAGCAGCACAAATGCACCGCAAAAACAATATAAATTGTATTGATGGCTGCCACCCTTTGCAGGTACGAGCCGTTTGTGTTCAACAGAGACTTCGTACACAAGCCACCGCAGTCGTATGTCGCCACTGCAGTTTTAAGCGTCAACTGCATGTCCTATGTGATTGCTGCAGTCATCTTTTCTCCTGGTTTTCCCTTCAGGAAAAGCATCATATCAAACAGTACGCAAGTACTTGCTCGTCCTAGAAACACGATTTTATTCAAAGCATTTTACAAGGGGAACTTTAATTAATGATGTTTGTTTTTTTCCAGAAATGTACCTTGTGGTTGTCGCAGTGGAGTTTGTTCTCGTGTCATATATTATCTTGTACCCTGCGGAGTTCATACGAAAGTACATTAATGTAAGTGAAGCAATTTAGACACAGCTTCATAAATCCTGCTGTCACATTGTTTGGATGTCCTCTAAAAATGCTAAGATTTCTTTGTTTAGGTAGCATTGCCCGAGTCTGCAGAAGACATTAATATCCATTACACGAACTTGTCTTACTGCTCTTTTCATCTGAACAATATTTTGATTGCCAACAGCAGTGTATGTATAATTTATCCTGTTTGCTAGTTTGCCAAATATGACACTTTCTTATGTGAGATGATTTTAATCAATTCAGAATAACATAGCTGTGGAAGTAGTCTCACTCGTGTGCATATTCTGAAACCTGTGGTGCTAGATAGTGCTGGCGTTTAAAAAAAAGCAGGCGGTGAAGCTTTATCAGTGAATACTGTTGCTTATGGTAATATTTATAAAGTAGTGATTCACTTGATGATTAGGAATCTAAATATATTTTGTGCAAATCGAAACACTAAACAAAAACAATTTAGTTATGTCCGGTCATTTTTTGCTTAGCATTCCAACTGTTGTTTTATGACACAATACTTAAGTCTCTACTAGTGCTTCTGTATTGGAAGTGATATATTCTTAAGCAGTACTAGTACATATTTTAAATGTTTGGGCTTTGTTGTTCTGTGTTCCAAATGAACTTATTTACAAGGGCAGTAAATTATTCACTTTGGTATAAAATTCTAAATAACTCATACATTTTTCACAAAAGCACCACTCTTTATTTGAAGATATTTACTGCATATAAAAAAAAAGTTATGGTCTATTGATTGCAGAAAGATTTGGCTACTTCAGCCATCAGTTTCTTTTTACAAAAATATTGCTTAAATTAAAAGGTATAAAAAAAGTTGTGTGAAATTGTCTCTCTCTAACTCAAGAATAGAATAAACTATCACAATTTTGTAAACTGAAGGTATACAGTCATATAAAATGAAATTAATGAATATAGTATACTCTAAAGTATAGCAATAACTTGAGAGTATAATATTAACAAAGCCTCCCAGTAAACAGTATAACAATTTCATGTGTGCTGCAAACTAATGTCTTTTTGAGGTGCTATTTACGAAATTGCGTTATCATTGGTTATCAGTGTGAAGCTGCAGATTTGTGAACATAATGCTTTATTTTGTTGCATTGATTATTTTTTTAATTGTTCCATGATGCAGCAGCTAATGGTGCAACAGTAAAAATTATGCTTCATCCAAATAATGCAATTTAATTTTTCTCTCTGAAGTGCCACAGACTGCAGTTTTGGTCAGCATTATTCATGTTTTGAAAGCACCACGCACAGGGTATCTCACTGTCAGATATCTTACTTGTAGGTTTTCCTTTTTTTTTTTTTAAACAAGAGTGGTACTGCACACAATTGGGAAAGAGCATGATTTCTTCTTTTTCTTCTTTAATGTGTGGCTTACTGAGGTGAAAAGCTCCTAAGATTGTTTTTGCTCCTCTCTGTTACAGTTTTTGGAGGCCCCACAGTACGAATTCCATGCATTTCTCTTCGTCCTTTCTTTGCTGAATTTTATTTTTTCATATTTATGGGAGGTAAGCTCTTTTGTCATGTTAACGTGCTTCCACCTTTCTTCTTCTTGGGTAACAATAGTGTGGGTAACCTAACCAAACCAACATGCAGCACAGCCAAAGAAGGCATAGGGAACATTACTTCTATTTTTTTACTCTAGTGAGGCAATAATGACGTACACAGCAGTGAATAGAAGAGGAAGACAAAAATAATAAACTTGCCGTTGATTGGTGCCAGACCCACAACCTTTGATATGCGTTGCAGTAGTAGGTTTCGTTCTCACTGACAAGCTTTTTTTTTATCCACCTTAACTCATTTCCATTTGTCATAACTGCACACTTGTACTTAAAACCACTGACAATGTTCCTCATGCTTTCTTTACCCTCATTAGGTTGCAGCAAAGAAACGAACCCGTGACACCTTCCCCCCCCCCCTTTTTTTGCTTAATATTGCAAATAGTTCCTGCAGAATAACTGTATGCACATTGGCACCTCCTCTTTCAGGTTTTCTTGGTTCAACAGTTTGTGTTCAACTTTGTCATGCCTCGGCTTCATAACTGGAGGGGTCCCCGTCGCATATACGAGAAATTGGAACGGGATATTATGCGTGACCCGTCATGGCCACCTGTCAGCACTGCTGGTGGCTCTGAGGATGGGCCTCCGTGTGAGTGATGTGGTGACCGAAGTGCATTGCTTATTGATGAACACTTTGCTTAGCTTTTATTGAACAGCATAACACCATTGCACTATGTGTATGCTTTATGCTGTCAAAAACCAAGATATGCTAGGCCATTGAAAATAATGAAGATAGCTTCCTAGGGCTGATATATAAAAGCCAGTATATGGTTTTGCACCTTTTGTGGGCATTCCAAATATACCTATTTGGTTCAAAGGGAGATCCTGAATTAGTGGAAGTTAGGAGGTGCAAATTATCAGGTACACAGAAGCATGCAGACAGAGCATGTACATACATATACACAAAAGCAAGAGGTTATTACAATGTTTGAAATTCTGCAAACCCTCTGTCATTTGTTTGCTCTATTCCTAAAGCTCCCCAGAGTTTTCATTTGGTCAAGTTTTCTGTCAAAGGTGTCTTGGATGCTGGAATACTCTTGAGCATTTCTTCTTCTGTTTTCTTTTGTTAACCACTTTGTGAGACCTATAATTGGTGTAGTCAGTATGATCATTCAACAATGAACATAATACTGTAGATATGATCTATTCACTTCGTTTGTGAAACTGTTGATTGCTCCTCAAGTTGCTCTCACAGACATGAAACGCTCAATTGTGTGGCTGGTTATTGATTTATGGCTTAATTATTTCATTTTCCCCAAACCTGCTGCACAGTTTAGAACACTTGCAAGCTTTGTCGAGCCATTCTTTCAAGGCATTTGACTTCTCGCCTTGAAATTAATTGTGTTTATCTGCATGCTAATAATCGACATGGTCGTTTCTCACCTCCTTTAATGTGCATGTCTTCCATATTTGGCATATTTAGTGAAATAGATATCAAGCCTACGTTATAGTGCAACCACAATGTTCAGAATGTATACTGTTTCGTTTCAGCATCTTCTGACCACGACTCAGCCCTCCTGAACTTGACTGCAAGTGGGAAACAAACAGCAAAAATGAAATTTCAGTCAGAAGAGATTCATGAAATGAGTGTGTTGGGCAGGCCCACACTTACATTCTCTACATTTCGTGGCAGCAGCAAGAAGCGCAAGAACACTGATTTGAGGCAGGAGTAAAGAACTGTGAAAACTTTGAAATGTGATGCTTATATAAACAGTTGTGCCGTACAGGCCAACATGAAGATTGGAACAGATCATGGATGAGCAGTGCGTGATTTGTGCAAGTATGAAGTTTTCCTGTTACTAGCAGAGGGTATTTGCAATTCGTAAATTACTGCAACCTGCAAATGCTACTAATAACTCCCCTCTACTATTCATACCACTCGTACCATATTGACCCTCTGCCTGATCTCTAGCCTGTTTCTTGCCTACCTTCCCTGTGAAGTTTTTCATCAGTAATGTATACTGTGGTTTCACGACCTTATAGGACCTGTAAACAAAGTATCTTTTATTCGACATATCCACATAGGCCTGTAGCACCTTCAATCTGTACCTCTTAGTTAAGTTTATTAAGATACTTGCCACTCGCTATGTTAACCACTAAACTTTGTACGAAAATACGAGGTGTGGGCCTTACTCTAATCTGCCTTATGTACTACACCATACACGTAAATTCGAAAAATGCGAACGCACCACGCCATGCATAGAAGCAAATAATGCGTGCGGGTGAAGTTGAACGGCGCCTAGTGATGTAGCGCTCGTTCAGCGTCCGCTCTTTGCGTGTTCCCAATTGGTTAGGTGCAGTTAAATGTGCTATGGTTGCTCTGGCACACAGTCGCACTGTTCTTCCAACTTTCTATTCATTTGTACTGTGCGCGATACAGGGAAACTTCCGGTTGCCGTCATGTGGCCACAAGCAAAAGTCACGTGACTAGGCAGTACGTCGCATATCACGTCATGTCACCGATAAAATTTGAAAGGCTCTGCCTGGCGTAGCATAACTATCGCTCTTTTGCCTGTGTGGGGGGTTGGTCCATGTCAACATGTTTGGGCCAGCTCTCACTATTTTGCCAGCGACTACTGCGAGAGCCAAGGTCGATGGCGTCATGCCGCTCTACCAACGGTGTAATAAAGGTTTGTGAACTGACCTCTGAGCGCGTGCAGTGGCCATCGTAGCGTCACCCGAATGTTTATACTGGGACGAAAAAAATGGTTCGGTGTAAAGCTAAGGTACAATACGAGTCGTTCTCCAAACCGACGCGTGACAAAGTTCTGATACCACGTCTGCTGCAGTGCGTAACTGCTGTCGTAGACTTGATAAATTGCGCAAATCAACGTTCCTGATGCATGCTGACGAAACCGATGGAGATTTTTTTCTTTTGGCTCTGTAATTTAATTTAGGCTGTTTAACTTGATCTCAGAACATGAATGCCAATTTAATAGCCTGTCGTGGCATACCATAACTGATAGGTGAGAGAAAAAAAGATAAAGATGTATAAAGAGGGAAAGAAATAAGCAGGTACAAAGAGAAAGATAAATAAAGAAATTACAGATGAAAAAAAAAATGACTAGATTCTAATAGAAAGAGGAAGCGAGAAATGGAGGGAGAAAAAGATATATAACTAAACATAGACAACAATGATAATTAACAGTTGAAGAGGTTATAGACACCTAGAAACAAGGCAGCCTGAATGAATTCAGCCATTTTCTTCAAGAAGTGAATTAGTTTAATAAGCAAGGCGCTGTTCAATTCATGGCCTATCCCCCGGAGTGGGTTGCGCCAAGCTGTTGAGGAACCAACCAACCAACCGTTCAGGTCGGCACTTCCATCAGGCTTGGCACCACTAGTTTGAAGCTGCTTAGATTTTAATTAACTTTAATAGGGGTATGCATATCCGTTATCTAAAGCTATCTAAAGGCAACGCTACTTTTCCCTTTCCTCTCTGGCCCCAGTCACGCCCTCCAGAAGGTCGCGGCTGGGGCCATAGGAAAGGAAAAGGTCCTAGGCCTAGCCGTCGCATGCAGTAGTGTTGTGTCTTGGCGGACCCGGCACCGACGCGGAGGAACAGGGAGCGTTGAACTGAAGCCCGCCGATGTCCCACACAACGGGGCGCAGAGCGCCGATGAGAACGTTCGCCTCGTCCGAGTGCTCGTCGCCAACCCTCTCCACAGAACACCTACCTAACGACAGAACACCTACCACTTTAGCACCTGTGCGTAGCACTCCCTTTACTTACACATACGGAGGCATCCGGTTTACACATATCATCCTGGCACATATATGCACGTTATAAGACGCATCGCTCACGTGCGAGGCGTCACATGACAATCAAAACCGAAACAGAAACTAACAGAACACCACAAGTAGTGCATCCTTTTTTTTTTCGTATTTTAGAAGGTGTTACTTTGTGGTCACACTATTTTTGTCAAGGCCCCGACCGCAAGCGTTTACTCCCGAGAGCAGTTTTCGCGGTAAAATTTTCAAAACATGCGAGTGACGATGATTAGAATAATAAATAAATAAAGAATGATTAAAGATGCACCATCATAGCGCGTGTACAAAAGTCGCACGAGCATGTTTATCGACGTATATATCTTCATACATATGCGGGCATACGCGCAAATGTGTATTAAAACTATATTTTAATTTTCTTACTTAGATTATTGATTGGCCGAGAATCGCCGTATCAAGTTTCTACTTTCGGTTTCTGCGTTCCGAGTGCTGGCGCGCCGTGGTTTGAGTTCGCCAGCGACGGACACGAAAAGCGCGTGCAGGCATTCCGTATTTGGTCGGCCACCAAAGCAAAACATCGAAGCTGATGGTCGACATAGCAGAATTTGCGATTGACCGCGATGACGGAGACACCTGCGTTCACGTTGCAGCATTCGAAGGCCGCCTCAGCGAGCTCGCGGAACTTCTCGAGTCCCGTCCTGGTGAACGGGACCGACGAGTGCGACCGTACGGCGCTACACCCCTTCGTCTTGCTGTTACAGGTGAGCCTTCGAAAGGCGCGCAGCGAATTTTCAAAGGACCCCTAACCAGCAGAGTTCAAAATTTAGTTGTGGCGTTGCAGGTGTGCACGAGTCTTCAACGAACACGTAGCCGCGAGAATTTTTCAAAAGGGCGCCGCAAGTTACACGCGTTCGATGTTGTAAAAGAGGCCCCCGCCTCGCCCGTGTAACTAATTAATTCGTTCACTGTGCTCCATTCGTCACCTCGTCTCTCCTGGTCGAGTGATCCCTCACTGTGCGAGCGCGCATACTATCGAGCAGACAAACGGGTGATTTGTGTCGATGACACATGCCCAGACGCGAATGTTGACGTCGCGGCCAACGATAGAAAGGCCCGGGAGGATTGTTTTGTTGATCGTGACGGCATTCCGATCTTGAAGCGCGCGTTTACTTGAAAAGATATTGAGGGTGGTTCAGGGGCCCTTCGGATGCGAGATGTGTTATAACAATGCTTCAACGTGCTTGAGCTTGCGCACAATTATAGGTCGACGCCTGAGCAGCAAATCATAGGTGTGCACACGGAAAGGGGGGGGGAGGGGGACCCCTTTCTGTGCATAGTCACGTCTGCGCATGTCTTTATGCAAAGATACGGCGTGAGTTAGTGGTTCTGTGCACGCTGTACCACGTCATGTCCTGGAGCACGCACTGCAGTGCACACCTGCCTTATCAGGCTACAGCACTGTCAGATAAGTGAAGCATTTCTTAACGAACCAAGTTATCTATAATTTAATCTATAAGAATTTCCACTGTGTTCGTGAGCAAGCAGTGCAGAACACTTGGATTCAATTGCTGCCGAGATCATGATTTTCTTTTTATCTTTGCATTGGTTGGGTGAACGCGGCTAATGTCAGTTTTTCTTAACACTCTCAGATTTTAGTTTACTAATTTCTGCCATCTCCTATCTGGGGTAGACAATTCTACATAGCTAGCACATCAAGGGTGAGACATTCTGGTACAAAAGGCAACAAAGAGGACTAGTCTGTCTGCTGTGCGTGCTTTGCTCCATCTCTATCAGTGCAAATACACTCTCAGATAGTCACGTCTCGTCTCACTTTACGTAAGAATATAAATTGTCAATCACCCATGGTGCATACCTGCGGCCAATGGTTTACAGGTATGTTCCACGCTTTTCAGAAAGAAAATATTTGCCGACGTACCCAACAGAATTTTCAAGTTATTTGTGTCGTAACCAAACATTCCTCAGAGTGTCTTACCCTTGCATGCCAGTTTTAGTCTGAATCAAGTTAAAGATATGAACACAAGAGCTCCCAGTCGTAGGTGGCTTGACGGAAAGACAGACGGACAGAAATGCTCAAAGTGCCTGCAGTTCACGAAGGAATGCTTCGGCAAGGGGAGCACGAGATGACAGGAATGAGCAGTGAATGCACATAGCTATGCTTACTGTTGAACTGTACAAAATGTATCATTCAGGCTAGGTGCCTAAAAAGAGATTTATTGCCCTGTAAAGGCGTGACCTGTTTCTCCTTACTCTTGTCGCTTACACTATTCTTTTTCAACACATGTCCAACAGCCTGAAAACTAGTAGCACTGTAATGCACATGGGTGTTAGCAAAGGGGTGCAAATGGGGCATTTGCCCTTTTCAAGTCACATCAGCATCTGCCCCCATCCAAGGTACACCAGCCCTCCCCCACCACGATTCATCACGGGTTCGCACAACCTAAAACAAAACCCTGCAGATGTTTATGTGTATGCGTAAGGTGAATTGCAAGCATTCACTACTCTGTGCGAACTGGAAAATAAAAAGACCAGGAGGACTGTGTTATGTTTGACTAGAAGAATTAATATATTTAATATACCTGCCTATGAACATACACATTACATCATACATATATGCATTCATGATCCAGGTGGTCACAGCGCCGTGGTACGTTATCTTGTGAAGCATGATGCACAAGTGGATCTACCCGATATCAAGGCACAGACACCCCTCTTTGTTGCCATTCGGAAAGAGTTCTCGAGTTGTGTCAAGGTACTTCTTGAAGCCGGAGCAAACCCAAATGGGTATGATGGGAATCGAAGCACTCCACTGCTTTGCGCAGCACAAAATGGATACTTGGATGGTGTCAAGGTAGTGTGCAACTTATTTCCTTTTTCCAATTTTCAGAGCTTCATACAGTTTTCCCCTATGATGGCAGTGCCTTGTGAGCAGACGGGTAATCAAAACCAAGTCGTAGCCAGATAATTTGCGAATGTGATGCATTTATTTCCTCCTGCCATGAGCGATTATGGCCAGACTAGAGCAATTATGCTCTCGAGCAACTCATTTTCTTCATGTTCGTGTGGTCAGTATATAGCTGACATTGGGCTGTGCAATAAGAGCTAGGTACAGCCTCCTTGTCAATATATATATTGTATGTGTGTTACACTGCTAATATCTATGAGCATGCAAAACATTTATCGAACATGTATTTTTTCAACATCCACAAAGAAACTTGTTAGAGCAGTGACCACATCTAGGTCTTGAGTAGCACTACCGAAAGATATAAAATTATAGAGCGAAACACGTGCCGATCGCTACACTGTCAGCCGAAATTCATTGGAAAAAAAAAATCTGACCAAAGAAACAAAACAAGCGTAAAACTGGTGGTATTCTTGTACTTGAGCTTCTTGTGTTTCATCCACTAATGTGAACCAACTAGTCATATTTCCATTATATCAAATCTTATTTGGAAACATTTATATGCATTGCTTACTTGCCCATCCCCCATTGAATCTCAGAGAAAGTAAGCTGTAGAAAGGCTGCCAAGGAAAGCAAGGAAACAAGTTGCCGTGCTCGATGAATCCTGGCTTGGGGCTTAGCATCATTGCCTTGGCAGAGCCTTGCCACCATGCAGTGTGCACTGTGTGCGAGGCGGATGAAACACTCTAGCACCTATCAAGTGTATGGCACATGTTTCAAGCTCAGCGAGCCACCTCGATTGCATTTGTTCCACTCCAGTGACGCACCTTCTTTTTTTTCTTAGCACTTTGCAGTGGTATCACTTTGCTTTATAAGCAAATGCAGGGTGTTTGTTTTGTGCTTGGGAGATGGACACCATATGTCACTGCAGACATGTGTACACTTGCCTCTTACAGCTGTTGTTGGCAAGTGGTGCTGAAACTGAGATCGAGCACCGGCTTCTAGGCTGCACACCGGGGCTTCCCCTTCATATCAGTGCCACCTACCACCATTTCCTTTGCTACAGCTGCCTGCTTCTCAATGGTGCAGAGCCAGACCTGCGTCACATGTCTGGTTCTGTGCCTTCAATCGTGCACGCGCAGGTGCAGTTGCTCTATTTGATTCACCTAGATGTTTCCTTACATTTGTTTGTATCCTCCTTAAGACTGCATGTGCACATTTGGCTACACAATTTGTTCCTGCCAGTACTTGCAAGCTATATCAAAAAAAAAAAAACAGACATTTACTTTTGGCTTAAATTAACTTGCCGTGCATTACATATTTTTAAAGATGATCTGTCTCGGTAAACACACCACCACATTTTACGGGATGTTTGATGTGTCAATAGCAGCAGCAGTGACCAAAGAGTAATTTTTCATTTCCTCTATGGCTTCATTGTCTGTTGGCTTTTGATGCTTGTGTCCAACAAAAAAAAAGGCACATCAATAATTTTCTTTCTTCCGTTCACTGCAGGCCATAAGTAACTTGTGCATGTGATTTGATTCTTTTTATGCAATTATGCAGCATGTCTGACTGAGCTATGAGTAGATATTTAATAACTCTGTGATTGTCATGATTCGCTAGAATACACATGAAGCAATGCCCTGCCACCTTAGAGAGACACTACAGAGAAAGACAACTCTTCCCAATAGTAAGTTACCCTTCCACAGCACCAAAAGTGCCAGTGTATACGCAACATTCTTAATAAACGAAAAAGAACCCAAAGAAAGCACAGTCGGGGACAAGGCCTTGCCATTCCCGCATTTATTTACTAGGCCGTTAAGACTTTGACAACTACTTCTGGAGGCCATATGAATTCTTATCGGTAAAGATGACTTAGATTATGTTCTTCGTCTTGGGAGCCAGAGATTTGTAGCAAGTGCTAAAAAAATTTATCGGGCTTATGTGGGCAGAACAAGAAAAAAAGACTTCACGATTGATTCATTGATATGTGGGGTTTAACGTTTCAAAATAACCATATGATTGTGAGAGACGGCATAGTCGAGGGCTCTGGAAATTTCGACCACCTGGGGTTCTTTAACGTGCACCCAAATTTGAGCACACGGGCCTACAGCATTTTCGCCACCATCAAAAATGCAGCCGCTGTAGCCGGGATTAGGTACCGCGACCTGCAGGTCAGCAGCCGAGTACCTTAGCCACTAGACCACCGCGGTGGGGTAAAAAAAAAAAAAAGACTTCATAAAAGTGCCAAAGTTAGTGCAAGGTATTCAAAGTGACGCTATGACCATTATTTTAGCTTCCAGTAATGGAAATATAGGTTTGAAATAAATGACAAGAAACTTCTCAAAGATGAGCTGGTTAGTCTTGACTTATTTATGTTTCACCTATGTCACTTGGTTGTGTTTTTTCTTTCTTTCTTTGTTTCACTTATTTGTCTTTCCGTTAGTCATGATCAACCAGTCGAGCAAGTCATTTTGCTGGGCTATGGTCAACAATAACAAAAGTATGGACTAATTAAAGGGACCCTGCAACACTTTTTCCTCTGCAATATTTTTAGCGCTAGAATCCTGTAGCACCGAATACTGAGATGAGTGCAAAAATAATTATCGAAATCGGCTTGCAGTAATGGAAGATATTAGCCTTCAAACTTTAAAACCCCAGCAGACGAGAAAATAATGTTCCCTTTCTGCATTTCACTCTCCCACTGATGTTCGTTTATAACCACCGCGACCTCTCAAGAGACGAATCTAATCGCTTGCCTCCTGGTTCAGTGACGGCTGTCATCCAGTGCTCCAAGTGTCATTTTGCAATTGCTTTCACATTTTCATATCTTAAATCAAATATTTTTTGTATCTGAGGAAGTATATAAAGTGCTTTTGTAATCTTTAGCACATAATAGTGTGGCCTATCTGGGACCGTGTGAATATTTCGCTCGACTTGCCGCGACGAACCAGTCAAAATGCATATCCTATGTTGTCACCGCCACGTGCTAAAGCGCCACTTCCTACCACAAAAACAGCCGCTGTATTAACATACACATATTCTCTAGTCCGAGAACACTGTGGTTTCTCAATAGAAATAAAATTATAACAGGTTTGCTTTTGGCTTCACAACTCCCACAACGATATCAGTGCATGCCACAGTTTGAGAAGAATCGATGTAAAAAACACTCTTACTTTGTGTCACAGGGCTGCTTTAATGATTATCTTGAGTACGGTCAGGCAGTATATGCATAGTGGTAGTAAAACTTTTGTATGTTGGTTCCATGAGTTAGTAATCTATAAATTAAAAAAAATGAAATATTGACCACTGCCTGTTTCAGTGAAGATTTGAATTATTTTCATTTCATTTTTTTTGAAGATTTGAATTCAAAACAAAAATATTGCTCGAGATATAACAATCATACCTAAAACCTAAAGTAGCAGACATTATACAATAGTATCAAAGCTCTCGGGAATATGCTAATATACTGTTAAAAAAAAAGAGTGCATGCACACACACAAACACACACACACACACACACATAGAGCACTAACTGGCTTAACACTCTTACAGTTGTGATATGAGTTTTTACAAATAAATAAGAGCTCAAACTACAAAATTTAGTTCCAGGTCTCATTTACACTTGCCCTGCAGTTCCCAATGCCCACATATTTATCAGATTTTGGGAAGCGAAAGTTATACTTTTGTTTCAAAAACTTTTTCTGAATGTCGTCATTGCTATTGAGGTACCAGCATATCAACAGGAGCGAGCCTAAAAAGGATGCTTTAGCACTTTTTTATAATGCCTATTGTCAGCCACCATATTCAGAGATCATTTTTGCAGACTGTGTTGCTTTTCATGACCTGTAGTCTCGGCTGTCCAATGACTGAATGAACTACTTGCACGCCTTTCCTCAAGCAGTCAATCAGCATGCACTGATAGCGATATTATGGCACTGTCTTGATGCACACATTTAGCATGCTTTCTGGCACCATACTTTGCGATGCTTTACGGTGTCATTGCACATGCTGGCTCACTGCATTTTTTAGATTGCTGCTGCTGCCATATTAGGCACAGTTATAAGAAATACTGGCAGCACCTTTTAATTTTACTACAAGCCACATCATTATGCGAGCAAATTTTGCTCTGTGCCACAAAGTTGCAATAATCTCAATGACACGGTGCCCATCATTAGAGATCAAATTTAAAATTATGGAAGCATTAAGTTGCATTTGAGCATCTTGCAACCATTGCTCTAAGTGTTACCTTTGTTGCACGCGAGAAAAATCTCTCGAGGCTTTGCAAGTATAAAAATATGCATTGGTATTTGCCTAAGGCTACTACTGTGAGCTTGGAACCTCTGATGCTAGTTGTAGAAGCGCAGGACGAGCGCTGCGTTGAGTTGTAGAACTAACTTCCATCTGCGTGGTCATGATTCAGGTCTCCTTAGCTCATGTTCTGGTGAAGCATCGCTGCCCAAGTCGCTTTGGGGTCCTCTTTATCGAGTTCGGAGGCCACCTTTGGCAGCGTGATGTCCGTGGACAGTTGGCCACACAACTGCCCCAGGACGGCCCCTGCAAGCTGCTCTTCCAGCAGCTGATAAGTATGTGGCGCTTACCAGCCTAAATTTTACAGAACACAGATTGCAAAGTCAAGAATAGCGACTGCATCATTATGTCTGATGGAAAGGCACATTGGCTTCATACACTGTAAACGTTCTACATTCTTCATACTTTATTCTCAAACCTAGTGTGACAGTTGAGATTGCAAAGTCAAGAATAGCGACTGCATCATTATGTCTGATGGAAAGGCACATTGGCTTCATACACTGTAAACGTTCTACATTCTTCATACTTTATTCTCAAACCTAGTGTGACAGTTGAGGTATACGTACAGTGCCATTTTGCCTTTTCTATCCGCTCGGTGTCCACCCTCCTGTGTGTATATTGCTGCTGTTTATTAATTTGCACTCCCGAGACAAGTATACCCAAGGCCATGGTCATTATGCCAAGTGTAAAAGTGGTTTCGTGTTAGAGAAACCTAGGTGGATGCAACTATTGGCAATACGGTTGATGGTGCGCATTTAGATTTGTGGTAGTACAAGTTTTTATTAGTTGCGAGCTTGTGGATGCTTGCATCTTCCTCTATTTCTTTTAAAAGTGTAGCTATTGAGTGTGTACCTGTGGCCAAGCTTCTTAAAGTTCCCACTCTCGTACAGCTCAAGCTGGTTTTGCATGTCCTTTTTTTTTGTTTTCTGAGTGCAGTTTAATGTGCAGGTTTGAACAAGCTGTTTATATATAAGCAACATTTCACAATTTTTACAGACAAGCCACGATCACTACAGTCCATGTGCAGGGTTGCCGTACGAAGAGCTGTAGGAAGGAAGAGGCTCAAGTACCTCAAGACATTGCCAGTCCCTGTGAATATGTACAGGTTTCTTATATACACGGACTTGATTCCTAATTCAAGTGAGCTGATAGCAATAAGTGAGCAATAAATCGTTTCCATGCCTTCAATCCTCTGTTTGCATGTTGTTGCTATTTTGGACAATGCTTTTCGCATTAGATGAAGTTGCCTTCAAAAAAAAAAAAAAAAAGGAGATAGTGTTAACCTTTTTGTGTTCGTTCCAACGAAGGGTGCATGACGCTGGTGGTAGCCCTCCACAGAAGTCGGTTCTGTTGTCGTCCAGCTGCCGCACGCCTTTTGAAAACTGGGTGTTTCAACCTCATTCCCCACTTGAAGATTCCATGTTCCGCACACACGAGCACAAGATTGAGACGAGGTATTCGCAAATCCACCTTCCGAACTAGGGGTCTCCAACACGCGGCCACAGACTTCTCTCAAGCAGCCCGGCCTGCACACGACTGTTTTTGTTCCTGAATTGAAATTAGCAGCGCAGACATAGAACGCGGCCCCCCCGGAGAAAAGAAACGACACGTACGAGCGCTTACTATCAACTGATTTATTCCTTCATGCACATCTATGTGCAATGTCGGCTTACCGCGCACGCGTACAAAACAAAAGTTTCAGGCAAATCAGATACGCGACGACAAGAAACTGTATTCAGATGAATGCTGGGACGAGGAGCTATGACGCGTAGACGATATCTCTTTTGATTATGTGAAAGACCACCTAGGCCAGCCGCGCATGCTCATTTTGGCTCCAGCCCAAGATCAACGTCTGTTCGAATCGCCCTTCACATGGGCCACAAGATGGGCTGTACGCCTTTTGATCGGCCTTCTTGCAAATTTTTTGTGCGTCTGCCTGTATGTAAGTCTTGCCACATGAGAGCGGGATGGCATAGGGCCGTGTCGAATTGGGCATCATCCTTTGGTCACACCCCAGGTGCGCGAGCATGTAGCTTCGACAACTTGTTCGGCGCAGACAACGCCACTGAAGCTTCTTCTGTCTGCCGGCAACTTTCTTCAAGTGATGGGTGATTTTATGTAAATGGGAACCACCACCGGCCACAACTTGTCGCGTACGGCCACCGCCCCCTTAGCCATCCCGCTCTTATGTGATAAACCAAGCGCTCGAGATCACTTCACGTTGCTGTGAACGAAAACACGCCCTCCCAGCAACGCACCCAAAACCTAAAGCACAAGTTCTAACTGTAGGAAGATTGCAAACACGCACGTGCAACCGCGGCCACTTCTGTGTAGATCACGCATGCGTCGTCCTGATACAGAACCAACTTAAGAGCCATAAACTGCCCCAAGGTTTCGAGCCGCACAGCAAAATTCGGCTGCTCGTGCGCTCTACGCGAGGCCACGGCTTATAACACCACAGAGTCCACCCCTTAACACCGCCCACATGCTCACTTTGCAACTTCCGACACATACTCTGGCTGTGCCCTACACACAGCGCAGCACAACACTCAAGAGGCTTAAAGTCCTCAAGGGCAACGACTACGCAAGCAGCAACTACAGGCGGTCCAGAGCATATATGGTCCAGGGCCCGGAACATCGCTACAAGCCTTCAGCCATCCTGAACGAAAGGCTGAATTGAGGGTCGTACCGACCCCACAGAAACCTACGACCAGAGAACACCCTACGACTGCCCCGCCTCTGCAGGATATTTTAAATAAAGTCAATATCACTCACCCCCGAGGTAAGATCAACGTCGGCCAAAAGGGGAGATGCACGAACGAGCGACTCAGGTAAGACGCACACACACATATATACACAAAATGAACAAGAATGCCAATAAAGAAGTCCATCTATATGAAAAGCAGTTGTAAAGTGCGATTTGAACAGACAAATGAGCATGCGCGCCTCGCATAAACGGTATTTCACATTATCAAAAGCGATATATCGCCTATGCATCAGAGATAGTTTGTCCCTTCATTCATTTGAATACCGTTTTTTCGCGTATCTGATTCACTCTTTTCATCACCGTTTCACTTGTCTAAAGCTTTGTTGTGTACGCATATGCGCGGTAAGGCTGACTTGAACATTAATATGCATTGCATTAGCAAATGAAGGAATAAAGTCGATAGTGAGCGCTCAGGTATGTCGTTTCTTTTTTTTTTTTTGGGGGGGGGGGGGCGTGCTCTGTGTTTGTGCTTGTAATTTAAATTCGGGAATATGTACCACCTAGGCCCAAAAAAAGTTTTATTGTCTTCAAAACTGGTCACGCCCACGCAGTCGCCATGTTTTAATTTATAACATAACAGTGGAACTAATACTACATTTCAGAACAGGCATCTAGACTGCAGTCTTTCCCAAAATCACTATTGATGTTTCTCGAAACCTAAATGTCAAATTTCCTTCAGAAATGACCTTTACACGAGATATGGGGAAAGCTTTCCTTAAATGGCAACATTAGCTGTAATTTTGTTTAAAAAGTTTGCCCCTGTCACCCATGATCCAACCTTCTTTACTGTCTCGGCCCTTGCAACTGACGCCCTCAAAAATGTATTTGAGACCCCTCTATCTGCACACAAAATGAGCTTTGCAATCAATCTCTTGGAGAGGCTCGGGTCCCCTTTAAAAGGCATGAACTCGTCAAATTCAATCATGTGCATGTTCTGGGTGCATGTCTTACACTAAAAGGCGGAGTTTATTATAATAAAACAGCTGCTTGCAATACCTTTGTCGTCATGCCGTTTGTTGTGACGTGGTGTAACCATACCGGCGTGCCTTCTGTGGCCACGTGCATGCCAAGGTTAAAATCAGTCCTGATGTGGCTGGAAAGGGCTGACATACTTACGGCAGATGCCTTCAATTGCTGGTCAGAATGTTTTGTTTGCAAGGTTCCTGGATGCATACGATTTAAAGTTGCGAACTTCACAACTGGACCATATTTGCATCCCACTACTACTGAAGGCAGGCTGTGAATGCACGAAGGTCTGTGCCACTAAATATCTGGTCATTGCTCGTAAATAGGGTGAACCATTAGAAAAAAGGGAAGAATTTTTTTTCAGGGCTTACTTTAAATAAACAACTTCTAGTAGCTTTTTTTTTGCAGTGCACACTCAGGTTCAATAATATACAGACTTGAATGACTGTCGCTTATGGCAAAACACTGCCTCAATGGCACCTTAAGGGAAGAAGCTATTTGGAAAATGCAACTTCCCAAAATTAAAATTTTTTTACTAGCTTTCACAAGTTGTTTATCTACTTTCATGACAAAAAAATCAGGGTTGTAACTTAACTCGAATCAAGTTAAAATCTTTTTCAAAGAGCATGAGGAGAGTTTTAAACAACTAAGAACTAATTGTCTTAGAGTCCCCATAAAATTGTCTCACGGCTGCTTGCTGTTGCATTTTGTAAGAGTAGTTATAACCATGATTTCCAAGCTCTGATGATGGAACAAATAATTTAATACAGCATATTTTTGCCACATAGATAAGCTTTAATTTCTATATTTAATATGTGTTTTTCTCAAGATACAATTTCAGGTAACTTCTTGAGTTTGGACAGCATGTTCTTCATACTTGTGATGACTAGATTGGAATGAAGCATTCCTCAAACAGTATTTCTTAACATGTGAAAGGCTCAATTATCTTCATTAAAACCATATATCCCTAATATACTTGTTATGAACTTGAAGTAAACAATTAGCATGGGCTGAAAAATTCAAGACTACTAACATTACTTTTTCTCGTTCATTTAGATATCTTATACACATTTTCTTGTTAGTTACTTGCATCTTACAGCTAATGTGAAGCAACATAAGCCATTAATGGTTCTTAACCCTAAAAGTTTAGTCGCAGAGAAAGTATTTCCAAGAAAAGTTATACTTTACATTGTCAAGGTACAAAACAAAAACTATGCAATTATAAAAGTGATTACATTTTTGAAATCAGCATAAAAAGCCTATAAAAGAGCTAACATTTCATTGCCCTAGGTGACAGATCAAAGAAACTTTTTTTTTTTTTTCAAGTAGCATCTTCCCTCAAAATTTGCGTGTAACCAACATTTACAAGTCCTCCCTCATGATCTCAAAT
The DNA here is from genome assembly GCA_013436015.1 of Rhipicephalus annulatus. Lineage (NCBI taxonomy): Eukaryota > Metazoa > Arthropoda > Arachnida > Ixodida > Ixodidae > Rhipicephalus > Rhipicephalus annulatus. The sequence continues at coordinate 129,928 of WOVY01001552.1, forward strand.
TGGAGATCGACATAGCCAAAGCTAACAATACAGTTTATGAAGTTAAGGAAGGGAAAATAGACAACCACCTGTTTATGGCCAAAGTCAGAAAGAAATCCGTACGGATTTCTCAAAAAGAGAAGCTTTTTGTTGCTAAAAAATTTGTCCTGGTTCGGGGATCCAACCCAAAACCAATGCCTTTCCAGAGTGGCCGCTCTACCAATTGAGCTAACCAGGAAGCTAGCAATTGCCAGCGCGAGGGCCAATTCATCGACAACTCGAAGCACATGGAGACAAGAGTTCTGCGGAGATCCACAAGGTGGTGGAAGGTTTAAGACAGGAAAAAAAATAGACAACCACCCGTTTGTGGCACAAACTCACAAGGAAACCTGCAGAGATTTCTCAGAAAGAAGAGCTTCTTGTTGCCGAAGAAAAATTTCTCCTGGTCTAGAGATTGAACCCGGGACCAAAGCCTTTCGGGGCGGTTGCCCTACCAATTGGGTTAACCAGCATGAAGGCAAATTCATTGACAACTCGAAGCACATGGACACAAGTAATGCAAACAAATGAATGGAGTTGCATTACTAATGAATGAAGTTGTTTCCAATTACTGAATAAAAAAAAAAGTGTTTGCAGCATAAATTTTGCTTGCAAAAGTGTTCCAGCGTCACCTAGTAGGTACTTGACATTTTTAATTAGCTGGTTACAACAGCGCATAATCCTAAGCAATTGACATGCATATTTATAGACACTGGTCTCGCAGATTAGCAGCTACTTCATTCTATGGCTAGGCATAGTTTCCAGGCATTATTCTGATGAAGTGCCGCATGCAAAAAGAAAATTGCTAAAGGGCAAGAATAATCCCCAACCCCCTATTTGCTCATGGTACCCCTGGCAGTACTACACCATACTGTTTGCATGTGGCACATACATTAACACTGTTGCAGCTAGCGTTTAAAGCTGTTTTTTCTTCTATTTAGAACACACACTTTCACACTACACCAAATTTTTATCAAAAGGAAATACCTGTAGTGAAATTTTCCACAAGAATATTTCGTTTATTCTACGAATAACAAAAATGTATATTTACACAATTTATAACGATGTTCAATGCATTATGTTCATGGTGTACACTGTAAACAGAAGCTAAGTGACATGCACCTTGTTCTAAATCAAAGCTGGCACAGCGGCCTCGGTCGAAACAATCATGTGAAGACGATGTAACAATCGTGCTTTGAGCTCTTGCCTCAGTAATTTTTATGGAGTTGCACACGGCTGGGAAAATGGCAAGCACCCATGACTTGAGCCCACGGTGGAGCCTGAGCTCCTCTAAAGGTCCTCTCTTGTGCCACATGAAACCACAACACAAAAGATCTTACAAAGTAATCACTGCAGTGCACAATATCACTAAGTGCTACGTGGGTGGCCTAGGAGGTAGCTGTCCCACAGGTGGGGGCGGTGGAGGTGGTGGGTGTTGCTGCAGCTGCTGTTGCTGCTGCATCACAGCTGGACTTGCTGGTACAATCTGGTGCGGGTGGTACACGTAAGAAGCAGCCGTAGCATTGGCATAGAGGTGTTGCTGAGGGGGCACTTGCTGCACCTGCTGTACAGGAATAGCTTGGTGAGTCGCCTGCCCAGGTGCGTAGGTGTAAGCTACTGTCTGCCCTAGATGTGTTGTGGCTGTGTAGGTGTAGCCTGCCGCTGGATAGGTGTTATATGGGACAGTGTATCCAGCAGTTGGGTAGGCCTGCTGGGGCAAGTGCACCTGGTACTGCGGGTAGGCAGCAGCCACAGTTTCCACAGCAACAGGAGGAGGAGCAGGGGCTGCGGTCGTAACCACAGCAGCAGCCGACACAGGTAACGTTGCAGCCGTTGGAGGAGGTGGCCGTTTTGGGGGAGGAGGGGGTGGCGGCAGGGAGTCTGCTATGGATGACGGTATGATAACTTTGACCTTTGTGCGGTGCTTCCGTTCGCGGGGTGGTGGTGGTGGAGGCGGTGGTGGTGAAGGGACGCCTCCAGTTGATGGGGGTTCTTTGCCAGGCGGGATGCCATCAGCAAAAGTGACAGACTTCTTCGGCTCATTTGAGAGGGTGCCCCTGCCGGCTGGCAAGAGAATACCAGCAGGTGGGGGAGGAAGCACCAAGCAACGGACAGGTGGTCGCGGAGGTGGTGGTGGCGGCGGCGGTGGAACTTCTTCTACGGAGCTGGATGAACTCACAGATGATGACGACGATGACCCTTTGCGTGGCTTAAGCCTCAAGTATCGAGGCGGCGGAGGAGGTGGTGGAGGGGAGCTTTCCTTCTCTTCGACTTGTTCTGCAGGCACTGCCAAGCTGTTGTTGAGGTCATCCGATGATGAGCATGCCACTTCCTCGACAGCAGCGAGACTTATGTCTTCAGTGTCCATAACTGTTACAAACATGTCATCTGAGGATGGAAACTCCACTTGCTCCTCTGTGCAGATGTCACTTCCAACTTCTACTTCAGCGCAAACGTCTGGTGCTGACTGTTCAACAGGCAGACATTCTAAGCCATCTACACTCTCAGCTTGTGAGATCTCAGGCGCAGCTGACTCCATTCTTGGTTCAGAATTTGCCTGCACTTTGATTATGATGGGACGCGGCACACTTTTGCTACTGGAAACTTCTTGCTGAACAGAGAGATCGAGCTTTTGAGACGCAGACTTGTGTGAGCTATGCTTTGAATCTTTCTTTTTAGGAGGAGATGGTGAAACATCCTCGGCAACAGTACCTGCTCTGACACTGTGTCTTTTTCTGTGCGACCTCTTGGATGAAGAAGGTTGACTTGGTGAAACAGAAACATCACCGGAGCTAATTGTATGCGCAATGCTTTTAGAAGAATCTGAGGAGGCGGACGAGCCTGAAACAGGCACACCTGCACTTGTGGCTGCAAGGAGACATGGCACAAGCTCGGGGCTGCCAATTGCACGTGGCACAGTGGACTGAAGAGGTGACATTACGGGCAACGCGGCTAGCGTAGCAGCTGAAACTGCTGGAGCAGGGACAGGAGGTGGAGCTTCAACAGCAACGGGTGCTACAGGTTCAGAACATGGGGCAATAGCTGGCAATGTTGAAATAATGGGAATTCCTGTAGAAATTGTGGACCCAATGGGAGCGAGAACACAAGATGCTAGGCTGTCCGAAACAGCAGGACTAATGGGGGAAAGGTAAGAAGTGACTGCACCAAGGGCAGACGCAATGGCCGGGGTAGGTGCAGGTACAGGGGCTGGAGGTGGTGGTACAAATGGCAAAAATGGAGAGCTGGTGACTTCACTCTCACAGGCCACCTCAAGGGCACAAATGTCTTCTATAGGCACCTCAGGTGCTTCGTCTCGCACTGAAGCTACCAGTGGTGTTGGCATCGGGTAGGTCAACACAGAATCCAGTTCATTCTTGCCTTCGGCTGGTGCTAAACTAACGGCATCTGGAGCTAGCTCAGCTTCTACGCCATCTTCACTGGGCACTTCAACTTCCTGTGCTACGTCTACTTCGATGCAGCTTCCAAGGTTAAGCTGTTCCATAAACTTTTCATATTCAGAAGTCAGGTCCTTGTCAGCACAAAGTGGTGCCACCTGACTGATTTCGGGGCACACAGGTTCATTGGGCGGAGAAGGCGTGCTTGGGCTAGGAGGAACTGCTACCTCTTCTGTTGTTGGATCCACTTTAACAGCTATCTTCTCTTGTTTAACAGCTATCTTCTCTTCACTATCCTCAGCTACGCTTTCCACTGTCTCTGCGGTAGCAGTTTCGATGATTGCTGGGCTTTCAACTGTGATGTGTGAACTGTACTCCAATAACCTCATTTCTTCCAAAGACATATCGCTGTTTGAAAGCAGGTCAACCACATCATCAGCTACATCCATAGCATCAGGCGAGGGCATGTCACCTTTCTTCTCCGTCTCTGGGAGCCCAACTTCTTCCTGAGCACGCTCAATGCTGGTCGGTGAAATGACATCCAACTGGTGCTCCTGAGCACTTTTCCGCTCTACAGTTTCTACGGACATTTCAGATTCAGCAGTCATTTCTATTTTATTGAGTAATAATTCTGTTTCTTCTGCTATGAAGGACTGTGGTTTTGACGAGACCTCCATGTTCATTTCAGGCAATTCTTGCTCTGGGGGGCTTCTTGGTGGAGTACATTTTGAGGGCTGTTTTGCATCAAGAGCTTCTGGGCTGGGAGGTGTGCTTTCAACGACACTGCAATGTTGTCCAGTTGTGTCCGATTCGACACTTTCACACTGATCGCTTGATGGTGTCTCTTCTGGCGCAGCCTTCTCATCAGCCTCGCGGTGGCTTACTTCGGTTTCAGAGTCCAGCTCCTTCACTGCAGTCTCTGGACTATCCATGTTATCGTACAGGCACTGCAAAGCTTGAAGTCCCGACATTGCATTAAGGTCAGGAGATACAACGTCAGTGGCTTCCGATTCTTTTACTAGTACTTCCTTAGGGGGGGACAACACTTTGTTTTCAACAGGTGAAACTAACGGTACTTCATCTTTAGGTTTGTGCTCTCTGCTACGACTGTCCTTTTTTGCAGGTTCTTTAAGCACTTCTTGAATTTCTTTCTTTTCTTCTTTCACCTCCGAATTGCTCTTCACAGGCCCTTTCTCCTTTGCAACTGCTATACCGATTTTGCCATAAATAGGGTTGCAACCATATGAAATAAACGGCTTGCTGTTAGTATATCTAATAAGACTCATAGGCCAACTGATTTCCTTCTTTCGATCAGGTGTTTTCACTTTGATGCAGTCGCTGCCTTCTTTTCGTGCTTTTTCCAAAGCTTCACTTTTGAGTCTTTCCCTCTCTTTTGGGTCCAACATAATTTCTTCCTTAGCTTTTCTTGCTGCTTCTCTACTTTCCTTTTTTGGCTTTTCACTTTTGGTTTTTTCCTGCTTTGAAAGAGATTGCTTATGCTCTGCAGTAGCGGAGTCAGTCTTTGGCAATCGGTGGCTGCTTCCTTTACTAGCAGACGTTTTTGATCTTGGCGAGTCCTCTTCGGAAGCCCTTTTCTTACTTGCGGGCTCATTCTTTGGAGATGGCTCGCTCTTCCGTTTTTTCTCTTTCCTAATTCTGCTGTCCGGTTTGTCGGTTGCTTTATCATCAACGGTAGGCTGTCGACTGCTTGGGGGGTGGTCCTTCTTGTCTTTTTTTTTTTCTTCACTGTGCTCGGTGCTTTCTTGGCGCCCAGTGTCGACATGTTTCTCAGTATGAGCACTGTAAGAGCTCGCACTTGAAGGCACCTCCACAGCTTTTTTTATTGGTTCTAAAGCTCCCTTGACTTCTGGGCCAGATGTAGTTGCTTTAGATTTTGGTGGTGAAGATTCAGAAGCTCCCTTACCCATTGGGCTAGTTTTATTTACTTTAGCAGCAGTAAAATCAAGCTTCTTGGCTTCATTATCATCTACTCTATTCTCACGAGCACTGTTGGAGCGCTTCAAAGTCCTGACAGCAACATCTGCAACATCGGCACATGCCTTAACTGCTTCAAAAGCCATCTTCTCAATCTTCAACGGAGCATCCACAACATCAACCACATGTGCCTTATCAACGTTGCAAGTAGTCTTCTCAATTCTCAAATGAGAATCCACAATGTCAACGCGTGCCTTATCCACATCCAAAGTTGTCCCCATTTTCGAATGCAGAATATTGGGATCACGTGTCACACCAGTGACATTCTTTGAGGACGTTCCGTCCGAAACTTTAGCACTGTGCAGCTTATCCGCACCTTTCTTGCTCATTTGTGCACAGTCTTTAGGTTCAACTGGATCGAGATTAACACTAGCTTGCGAAGTTGAATTTCTCTTGTGCTTTGATGTCTCCTTTACGGTAATTTGCTCGGTGGAACCTCTTGAAGCAATAGCCTCCTGCTTTGATCTCTCCTTTAAGGTAACTTGCTCGGTGGAACCTCTTGAAGCAGTGACCTCCTGCTTTGATGTCTCCTTTACAGTAATTTGCTCGGTGGAACTTCTTGAAGCAGCAACCTCCTGCTTTGATGTCTCCTTTACGGCAATTTGCTCGGTGGAACCTCTTGAAGCAGTAACCTCCTGCTTAAATTTCTCCTTTACAGTAACTTGCTCGGTGAAACCTCTTGAAGGCGTAACCTCCTGCTTTGATTTCTCCTTTACAGTAACGTGTTCGGTGGAACCTCTTGAAGCAGTAACCTCCTGCTTTGATTTCTCCTTTACAGTAACTTGCTCGGGGGAACCTCTTGAAGCAGTAACCTCCTGCTTTGATGTCTCCTTTACAGTAATTTGCTCGGTGGAACCTCTTGAAGCAGTAACCTCTTGTTTTGATTTCTCCTTTACGGTAATTTGCTCGGTGGAACCTCTTAAAGCAGTAACCTCCTGCTTTGATGTCTCCTTTACAGTAATTTGCTCGGTGGAACCTCTTAAGGGAGTAACCCCCTGCTTTGACGCCTCCTTTACAGTGATTTGCTCGGTGGAACCTCTCAAAGCAGTAACCCCCTGCTTTGACGTCTCCTTTACGGTAATTTGCTCGGTGGAACCTCTTGAAGCAATAACCTCCTGCACAAGCTTCTGTGGTGGTTTCGAGTCATCAACTGTGCATGCAGCCTGTGACACACTTCCGGCATGTAATGCACTACCAAAATGCTTCGTGGTCTGCTTTGTTTGTTTGTCTATTGGTGTTTGCTTGTTCGCAGCAGAAGTAGCTTCAGTGAGCATGGTGGCACATGCTAGAACAGTTTTGGCAGTCTCCGCCTTCTTTGCCATTCTAGCCATTGCTGCCATTTTTTCCTTAAGCATCTTTGACTTCAGCTTCAGTTTCTTCCTCTTTTTCTTCAGTTTCTGAGGACACTCCGAAGAAGAAGAAGAGGATGAAGATGATGAGCTGCTTGAGCTACTTGAACTAGAGCTGGAGGAAGACGAGCTGCTTGAACTCTCAGAATCTGAGTCGCTACTGGAACTGCTCGAGCTCCCACTGGTGCTCGAACTGCTGCTACGTGATGAACTTGAAGACGATGATGAGGAGGACGATGACGACGTTGAGCTTGAACTAGATGCTTTAGGCTTCCCCTTTGCTTTCTTTTTTTTCTTTTCTAGTGACTTATCTTTTGGAGTTTTTTGCTTTTCTTTAGCTGCTTTAGCAGGTTTTTCCTTTGGAAGGGCTACGAGCTCCGTTGTCGATAGCTCTGCGCTTTCAGGTTTTGGCTTCTTCAGCTTGCTAGCCTTGTTTGTCTTTTCGTTATTTTCTGAAGCTTCTGCTTTGCTTTCAGAGTTTTGTCTCTGTACAGTCGCAAAGGCACTCTTCTTTGTAGCTTCTATTTCTTCCAAGAACTTTTGCTGTGCCTTGATGGAATCATCGCAGCTTTCAGAGTTGTCGCTAGCTTTCTTGATCTTTCCAGTATGGCTTTTAAGCTGTTTCTGATTAACTGCTGTGGTTTCTGTACAAGCTTTCTTTGTTTCTTCACGCAATGATTTGTCAGTGCAGATCTGTGGAACAGAATCAGGCTTAGAATCAGACTTTTGGAGCTTGCTGCGACGATCACTTTCATCCACCTTAACAGTGCAGGTAGCTATAGAAACTTGCTGCTTGGCGACACAGTCTATGCGAGTCTCGACTTTATCATCATAAAGTGAGACTTTATCATTGGATAACACTTTTGGTGCCTTACATGGTGAATGCTGGACCACGTCTGCGCTGTCATAACTGTCTGCTTCTCCGATAATGTCAAGTGGGCTGTCCTCGCACATCAGGTTCAAAACTGGCTCATTTTTCTCCAAGCACACACCCGCCTCATCAAGTTCTTTGGGGCATGGAGTTTGCAAAGTGCTCAAATCAGGGGTTTGTTTTTGGCCTTGCTTGGAAAAAGGTTCGGGTGAATGTGATGGCCCTTTAGCCGGCTTCTCTTCTTCTTCATCCTGTTGATCACCAGTAGATTCGTCCCCGTTCACTGCTTGTGTAGTGCTATCATCCTGCGGTGCATCCGGACTTGAAGCCTGTGGCTCTGCATTTGCCGTTTCTATACGTGCTACATCCTTCTTCTTGTGGTCCTTTGTAGTGGTATGCTTTTCTTTGCTTTTCTTGTCATCTGCCGACTTCTCTTTTTTCTTCTGACTGTCAGCATTGCTCCTAGCACGACCCTTTGAGCGACTTCTCCGCTCCCGGCTAGGTGACCGCCGTTTGGCTTCCTTTGCACTCTTGTGGTCGGCTTTGTCTTTGCCCCTGTCTTTGGACTTGCTCCTCCGTCGCTCCCTTGACCTGCTCCTCCTTGTGTCCTTAGCATGAGATGTCTTCTTGTCTCTAGAGCGACTTCGCTTTCCATCCTTTGACTTGCTCCTCTTTTTATCTCGCGGAGAACGGCTGCGACGCCGCTCGCGGGATCGCCCTCTTTTTCGATCCCTGGATTTGCTTCTCTTTCGCTCCCTGGAATGACTTCGCTTCCTGTCTTTGGAACGACTTTTTTTACGTTCACGGGAACGACTTCTTCTGTCCTTAGAGTGCTTACTGCTGTGCGGACTTCTGCCACGGTCCTTTTTTTCTGTTTTGGCACTCTCTTTTTTCTTGTTGCCATTTCGAGACGAAACATCATGAGAACCTGTCTTGCTTTTTGTAGATCCTTCACTCTTGTCACCCCCTTTAGAAGGTTGCTGTTTTTTCTTAGCGTCTCCGCGACTTTCTTCGGAGTCCGGTTTCTTGCTTCCATCCTGAGACTCAATCTTGAATTTTTTCTCTGGAACTCCTTCAACAGCATCATCAGGAAGTTTGAGCTCAAACTTATCGCTCTTAAGAAACTTCACAAATTCGAACTTTGGCTTCACCTTACACCTCTTGGGAGGGGTGACAAAGTAAAAGCTACCGTCTTCTTGCTGCTCAGGCTCGGTGACTGGCTTTTCATTTTTCTCAACTTCTTCTGTGCTTTTATTCTCGGTAGCAGCTGGCTGTGCCTCGTTACTGGTTGCATCTGCAGCAGTAGCATCTGAGCTTTCCTCATCAGGCTGGTCGTCATCTTCCTTGAACAGCGCACTTGAGATGGGAGCCACTTTTCCGATATTCTTACGGGCAAAGCTAAATGACAAGGCGCCCTTTACCGGCTTTGCTGCAGTAGTAGTAACTGTTGTAGTTGCCCTCTTGACTTCCAAGGCTTTCTGCAGGGGCTGGTTTGAAGTCAAAGAAAATGCAATGAGTCGCTTTTTAGCCAATGCTTTGCCGATGAGCAACTTAGACTTGGACTCCTCGATGCGAGGCAGCTCTTCTATTGCTGGCAGTGGCACCTCTACGGATGATGTGGAAGGCGGAGGTTGCTCAGACACCAAGGGCTGTGGCTGCTCAGGCAATGAGGGCTCTGGAAGATCAGGCACGACAGGTTGCGGCAGCTCCGGCAAAGCAGGCTCTGGAAGAGCAGGTGTGGGCTCTTCTGGAGAGTATTTCTCTTGACCAGGGTCCAAGATGGTAAGGCCTAAGGATGGAGGTGGAAGCGGGGGAGGTGGAATGTCACTGGGAAGAGGAATCTCACTAGGCAGTGGTGGCAGTTCGAACATGTTACAATCATCAAAGAAGGTCGTTTGTGGGATGCTCACTTCTTCCTCTCCTTCTTCTGGTGCACTTGCTGGTGGGCTTTCAGGCTGCCTTTCGAGATCCTGCTCTTTTCCTGCATCGATTTCCTCATGGTCACTCAAACTGTTGTTAGTGGTGGCCGGCTGGCTTTTATCGACATCCTGCTGGCTTTCATCGGCATCCTGCTGGCTTTCATCGGCATCCTGCTGGCTTCCATCGGCATCCTGCTGGCTTTTATCGGCATCCTGCTGGCTTTCATCGGCATCCTGCTGATTTTCATCGGCATCCTGCTGGCTTTCATCGGCATCCTGCTGGCTTTCATCAGCATCCTGCTGGCATTCAATGCTTTGCTGACGTTCTTCAGCATCTTGCTGGAATCCATTGGCATCCTCCTGTTGTCTTTCATTAGAATCTTGCTGGCACTCATTGTCATTCTTCTGGAATTCATCAGCATCCTGCTGGAATTCATCGCTGTCATACAGAGTAGGAGACTGTGATGCTTGTTGCCTTGTAGGGGACGCTTGTGGCTTTGTCTCTTCCACAGAGTCCACCTGCTGGAAGCGTCCTCGAAACTTTTCTCCAGTTCCCATTTCCATGGGGCCTCTGCAGCAAGGAAACACAACGACAACATTCAAAACAAACATAAAAGAGTTCATCATGTAGCTGAAAGTAATAGAAAATAGTAAACATGAGTGTGTGCTTACTTATGCAGGCCACTGGTGGTTAACAAAAAAAGCAGGAAGATATATCGCTTATATAGTATTGCTCGTATCAGCAGACACTCAACCATCTCTTAAGTCTTTCTGGGTTTATCAATATTTTTTTGCATAATAACAGAAATAATGCCTCTGGAATATCTAAATAATGTGCTAAGAAATACACTCAAACCTCAATATAAGAAAATATCGGTAATAATTAAGTAAATAAAGAGTACTCTTGCAATAGACATAGTGCTAGAAATATACCTTTATAACAAATTTTTGGATATCAAAAACTTATTTTTGTGTAAGCTGCAATTACGTTATAATTATGTTTGAGTAGTATGAAGTCAAAGTATAAAGCCAATAGTATGAAGCCAAAAAAATAGTACACTCACAGAAAAAAAAAAATGTGGGACGTATATGTCCCATTGACTCCTGAAGCTACCGTGAAAAATTGGGACAACACATGTCCCGATTGCCTCACGACAACGCTAAGCAGTAATTCTTCTGCCAAATTTTTTGCACGAAAAGCCCCCATACAAACAGTACAGAGGGACACTTCATACATGCTCAAGTCCTTTTATACTGTCAGTATCTAACCCGATGCGCAGTCAATTATTCTACGCCGTGAATCCTGTAAGTGCATTTGCAACAGCTGCATAAAATTCGTGAACTCCATTCAGGCCTGACATATTAGCTATTTTGAAAGATCTTGTATATTCGTGTTCTCTTTTGCTTCCTGGCTGTCTAAAAAGTAATTTTGTCATTGGTTTCCTTTGGCTCTCAAGTTCTGAAACAGAGTCTTAGCCACAGGTTTCAGTCTCATTGACACTGCTCTCGTAGTGGTTAAAAAAAATTAGAGAAAGAGAGGGGAGGGCCTCCTTGGTAATTAGATGCTGTTTAGTGATGCAATAATGCCAATCAAACTTTAAAAAACAGTTATTAGTGCATGTTATACAGTTGGGCTAAGCAAAAAACTGATTCATTTTTCATTCAAGTGCACTTCCAACATGATTTTTGACCGATATACTGCTCCCATAGTTGCAAGCTAAAATTACTTTCCCTCATAATCCAGAAAAGCAGCAAGATACCACAAATCTAGAACTTTAGCTATTTTGCACACAATGTGACACCAATTTTTAAAAACTTCAACAGAACAAAATCCTCGATGTGTCACCGCTACTATGGACTGCAAATGTGCCAAGCATATTTTCGAGGTTTCCTAAATGTTTCTGATACAACGTAGCAGAAAAATGTAGAGCTAATGGCAACGCGATGTGGCGGTGAAAGCCTTTACTGAACAAGAAAAAGTGGGACACATTCGCCCCATAATCTCTCAAATGGTTAAATAGCAAGAATAGATGTTCACGTTTCTAAACAGAGTAACTGAGAGGGACAGCACGTTTGCTGCTGACACAACAATGCCAACCACAGCAGGCTTATCCCCTCAATGTAGAAAAAAACTTATTGCTTCCTAGATGCAATTATTGTAGAAAGAGTGTTAATATCTAACTGTACTGAGCTTTCATATTTAGACCTGTATAAATAACAATTATGATATTGATGAAATTAATAGTATCTGGTGTTCCAAAAGTCCCAAAACCCCGCTATAATTATGACAGACGTCGTAGAAAAGGGCACCGAAAATCTTGACCATCTGGCGTTTCTCAACATGCATTGAGATCGTACAGCAGATGGGCCTCGACCATTTCGCCTCCACCGAAATGTGACCGCTGCGGCAGGGATCTTCAGGTCAGCAGCAGAGTATCGTAGCCACTGATTCACCGCGGCAGACTATATTGATGACATTAGTCTCCAGATTAGTAGCATCTTGGTAGAGAGTAATTGGTAAAGCATAGTAATTACTAAAGCTTGCCTAATCAGTTCTTTAGTTACGCCATTCTGCCTGCAGGCTTCAACTGCATCATTAACGTGACATATACAGATCTAGTTTTAGCCAGAAAAAAAGAGAGTGTCCGGTCACAGAGGAGGGAAACAGCGCGAAAGACAAGGAGGCAAAAAAGGACACATACACCAGCGCTGCTGCTGTGGTATCTTTGCAAGGTCTCTTGTCTTTCGCGCTGTTTCCCTCCAATATGTCGTAGCAACATGCCCAAGCAACCACTTTAACCGTTTACAGTGCTTTAATCTTCACCAGCGCTGCAAAAAACCTCAAAGCAGACATCACCGCACGACAGTGGCCAAACATAGTTTTGAAGAAACAATCTAGCACCCACGTGAGACTTTTCTCGGACCTTACGAAAGTTGGAGTGAAAACATGCTGGAAGCTAGTAGTGGAGAGCAAACCGAAATAATAGGATCACCACTCACCGCATCACTGCCACATGTGCCCTCAGCTCTGCCAAGTGCTGGAGACGCCGCTGCTCCTTTTCGCGGCCCTTGTCCTCCCGTTTCACTTTTGACAAAACGTTGCGGCCAAACTCGCGCTGCTTCAGCTCCTTCAGTCTCTGCATCAGCCATTCACGTCACCCAGTCATTGAATTAATGCCATACTAGTGGTTCCTTTTATGTTCAAGGTGCTGGCTAGCATTATGCCTATCAATTAACTGATTCATGGCGTTTAACATGCTAAACAAGTATGCTGGTTTAGCATGTTATATCCTATGAACAAGCATCGGTCTACCTGTGCATTGGTTTGGCACGCATATTCGGGGGCATTGTATTAGTTTTTACCACCTGGAAACCTTCAGTTAGCATAGAATCCAGGTACATGTGCGTTTTTACACTCCACTCTTATCGATGCATTGCTACAAACAATAACTGAACCCATGATCTCGTGCTTAGCAGCAGAACACCATCACAGAGCCATCACAATTTGTCGGTAGAGTACCACATTGCAAACGCAGCTAGCGGTTCTACGCTAAACCCTTTCTTTAATCCTTTCACTGCCGATCGCGAGGTAACTCGGGTGGCGACAAATGCACAAGCCCTGATAAACCCAAGCATGCTCATTTTGCCTCTTCAAATCACTCCCTGCCACTAGCGAGACAACTATCATTTAAAAATAATAATAATAATTTCAAAAAACACTAGACAGGTGTATTCTACCATTTATAAAGAGAACATATAAACAAATATAACTTGAGGTGAAATTTTCGACAACTGAGAGAGCACATGCTTGCACGAAGCATTGGTTCGCATCTCGTTGCCCGCATCTCAGCAGCACAGTCATAGAGAGTCGACATGCCACCAGTGTGCATTATTTGACAGAAGCATAACTTGGGAAGCTTTTGACTAATTCGGGTGTTGAATAAAATGGTTTTATTTAATATGTAATTATATATTAGCTTATTATCTGTGAAAACTAATTTTTAATAACTTATTGTTTGTAACAAGCTATTTTTATATCGATGAGGTAACTTCCAATAAAAATGTTTACATGTCTTTAGCGGCATTCTACTGCATTGCTAACAGAGATTTCTGCATAATGCCCAAAAAGAAATTCGGCATGGCGTGTGCAGTAGTGCCAAAAAAATCAAGCAGTTAAGCAATTAATGTAATTGATTAAAACACATCATTTTGATCCACTACTTTTTTTTTATGCCAGCAAACATTCTCATCATACATCAGCAACAAGCAGTGTCACCTACTTTCATACATGATAATTTCTGGCAAATTCATAAGTCTTGATAAACCTTTCACACAAGGCATTGTCAAAGTGTTACCATCAAACAATGGAAAACTTGCTATTTGGTTGACTCTGCTTCAGTTTTTCAGACAACGGTAGGGAAGCACTAAAGACACAGGAACTTTTGTTGGGTTGCCAAGGTTGTTTCTACACTGACATACACACCGCTTTAACAACGCTTCATGCACAGGAACATGTCGGGAAGTGCACAGTGTTTCAATTATTGGGATCGATTGCCACCTAAAGAGCTGTAAAGAGCAACAGCGAGAAGCCTATGTGACCAGCCTAGTCAGCTACCTTCTCGTTGCTTTATTGCCCTTCATGTCACCTATGCCAGGCTGGATCGCTGGCAGGAACTGGGTTTGCACCAATATACACTTACTTCTCTTCTCTTCCTGTTCTGTGCACATAAAGGGGCCCCGCAACACTTTTCTGAGTAATCATAGAATGGCCTCGATAAGAGGGTTCATTGCCTTGCAAACCAACTGCTGCAAACATTTTTAGAATCCGTCAGTACAAGTGGAGTTAGAGAGATTGGTCGCACGCTTTTTCTTTCCTTCCATACTGGTAAGTGCGCTGAGGGCTATGCAGAAGGAATCACACAGAGAAAAAGAACCTATGTCCTTACTTTCAGAGTGATCACGAGTGCACGTGCAAGCACGTGGAGGCATGCTGCGGTGGTCGTGGCAACTATGCAGCTTACGATGCTCAAGTCAGTCAATGACTGCGGACTTTTAAAAATTATGGTATTGTAATTTGGGATTATGGCATCATTTGCTAAGAGATGAGATATCTAACTGACTTAAATATTGACTGTAAATTGCATGCCACATGCTGCTCTGTGATGTTCGACTCGCATGCTCACAGGAGCCTTAACTTTGAGCAGCAGCATTTTCCGACCACACTGAGAAAGTGTTGCAGGGCCCCTATTAGATTTAAAAAATTTTTGTTATTAAAGGTGGCTAGCTCATTTCTTTCTCGCAGCGGGCAGCTTTTTATTTGTTTCGACAGCATATGTAGATATTGCAACATACCTGCTTGTGCGCATGGTCGTAAGAGTTGATGTGGTTGTCAAACTCCTGGTGTTTTGTGTACTGTTTGTCACAGAGATCACAGTAAAAATTGGCCTTCAGGCTTGCCAGGGCCTCCTGAACTACCTTTTCTTTCTCTTGGACGGCCTTGGAAGAGTTAAAGCATAAAGGGTAAGCAATTCACTACCTATAAGAACAGGAAAATGCTTGGCAGCGAAGAGCAACTTCAAATACCTTGTACTTAAGCTTGAGCTCCTCTGTCTCTTCCTTCTCAATCTCCAGTGTTTTCCTTTTTTCCGTTGTCTCCTCTGCGTAGTCCATCTGGAAGTGGTCAAACATCAAACCAAAAAGGAGTCAAGGCAGTATCTTGACAATGTCAGTAAAATACATGCTGGAGTTTGAGCTAATGTATGCTACAAACGGCTTGCAGGCAAACTTACAGCCAAATAAGAGACGAAGAATTGCTGAATGACTAAGTGATCGAACAAGAGATTTCACTACAGCAATTATAGCCAATGTGTCCTCCACTGTTGTCTCGGTGACCAGAGCCAACATTTTGATATAAAACTTCTTGAAGGCAATAAATAGCAAAATGCTCTCTCTGCAAAAAGCATCTCTAGCGAAATTCATTTTTTATCAACCATTTATCATTACAAATAAAGCATCACCATGCTTAGTTACTACTCCGAAAGAACTTGTTTAAAATGTTCCAAATCGTGTACCGTCAGGTAACATTACTACATCATCTCTGAACCTTCTGATCACGGACAGGGCACTAATTTTAAGTGCCACGTTGCAGTGTGGCTAATCTACCGTGTTGAATCAAATTACATTTTGGTGGACATACATACGACTCATTTGCCATTCAACACTGCTTGCTCACGCTATACTTTCAATATTTGTGAAACTTATAGCCTCGCCATTTTATGGACTAAGCAAGAGCAAAATGTAAATGGTTAGTGGTTTCATACTTCCATCTCCATTCGTCCAAATCCCATGATGTCTTCCTTGATGATGATAGGCAAGGGATCGGTGCGTCCTGGAAAAAAAGATGAATGCACTTCTTTTGTACTGCATTACTACACACCCTGCAGTCTTCCTTAGCGCAGGTAGGCTCACACAAATGTCAAATCACAGTGGCCAATATTAGAAAGATACAAGTAACATATGACTGAACATGCAAACATTAACATTCTGCACATCTCTCAATTTCCATAAGCATTACATGATTTACAATTTGAAGTGCCAAAACAGTTTTCTTGAATCAACTTTCCATAAAACTCTCTACTGCAGCAGCAAACTGGGTTCAAACAACCTGCTTCCTGCCAGCCTGAAAAGAAAAATCTTTAATATTAGCTGCTGACTGCATATAAGAGCAAAGCCTTTTATGAGACCACAAATAAGGAAGGCCTTCTGGTTATTCATGAAAGCATGCAAAACTTACTTGGTTAATGAAAGTGGTAACACCTAGATGTAGACAAGCGAATTGTGTTAACGAAATAAAGTGACATTGACTGCAGCAGCTGATGAAGTTCTAAACACACACCCCTGAAGACTGTCGCATGTATGCTGAAGGTACTCGGATGAAATGTGCGGCTTGTGAAAAGAATTTGGGGCTACTAAACGAAAGCTCGATACCTGGTTTGTTCACTTATTTGAAACGACATGTTATAGTGAGCTTTGTTTAGTTTTTTCATGCAAAGAAAAATGAGCCAGCACACCTTAACCCTGTTTACAACAAAACTTTTTTTATTCACAACAGAGAATCAGTCAATGATAAGAACACTGCTGAGAGGCTCTGCTTGAACTATTCAACTCTTCCAGCAGCTTCCATGGTGGTGATGAAACTTCTACTTGAGCACCCATTTGGTGGCACCCATCCTGTTCAAACAAAATAAAATTGCAACGTTAGAAAAGGAAAAAAAAAACTACTTGAAAATCGACCCTACAAAATCGACCAGCAAATGATTGTACTTTGCTAACTTACAATGAAGATATGTCGTCACAACAGCCAGCTAATCTGATTACAATGCAGCTCATTCTAATAATGAATCACTATAGAAATAAGACATCTAGTTATCAGCGTTGATTGAAATTTATGAATTCCCTTAAGAGAAATTACAGTGGTCATAATACGATGGCAGTGTACACCACTAGTACTATGTCTTGTGCTGAATTGCTAGTGAGATGAAAATCAAAGCATAGACATGACAGTAATTAAGAGCATGATTACATAATGTACAAAAATACAAACATTGATATTAGCAAACAAAGCAATTATTTTACACTTGTTAAATGAATCAAATGCAAGAAATTGTTTATTTGAGTTTTTATTCCTAAAGCTTATAGTTACCATAATAACAATGTCATCCAGGTCACTTTCAATAACAGACAAAGCTTGAATGGGATATATTTTCTGTACAGTGGTTTAGCTTTTTGTGTGGCAGAAGCTAAGGGGACAACTGTGACTTAGACATACAATTCAAGGTCCCCACATAACACCAGCTAAGGATAGCTGCTGGAATTAGAGCAGAACGCAAATAAATAAATTAATTACCTGAAAGACATACACATGATGCTCTGCCACTACGAATTAATTTAGTGAATGCATAACCCATCATCAATGTTTGATGTGAATTTTTTTTATGCTTAGAAGTTCAAAACAAAGGTGACTCACTTCACTCAATATAAACCAAGAATCCAGACGATAATTTACCTAGAAGAGAACTCGTACACGCTCATATTGCTTTTGCATGCCCTAGCTCATCATAACTTGCATTCAATGCCAAAACATCTTAATTTTGTCCAATTACATCAAGTTTTCAGAAAATGTAGACTAATTTCCCTTATCTTTACAGAAGTGCATACATTAGCAGGGCAGTAGAAGCCAAAACTTTTACTGCTGATGAGCTTGTACGTTGCTCTGCTTTCTTGTGATACATAATACGTGCTAACCTGGCAACATCGAAATTCTGGAAATATGTAAAGTGGGAAGGGGAGGAATGGGGGGCGATCTGACTAAAGAAAACTGCGTCCATTTCTGTTAGTTTTTCTGGGCCACAGCAATGCCATAGATACCTTGGAATGATTGTCAGTAAAGTATTTTAACATCAGCGACGTACTGACACTCCCAATTATACAGTGCGTACATGCGTAAGCAATTAAGAGACAAAATGTGCCACGATCCATGACAGCTGATAACCCAGTCACGATACTAGTAGACTTTTTCGCATGACACTAACGTACTGCAGTGAAAGTGACATAAGCACTCTGTTCGCAATAGATGGACCAAGGCCAGAAGTTTATAGAACAGCCTGCTTTTATTTTCACAATAGGGCTAGGGCTACTTCCTGAAAGATTTATGTCCATTACTGTATGATTTCATACAACAGCTGCTCAAATTTCAGCTGTCTTCCAGGCAAGTCACAAGAGTTGGCAGGTATGCAATGGGTTTTCTCTGTACTGTAAGTTATTTTCCAATTGCATGTACAAAGTACATGCAAAGCAGAGACTTCCTTGTAAGAGAACCTTCAAAGGATAATGTGTGCCCCAAATTTGGAGCATACACCAGGTGAAGTTGTGCTGACAAAGCACAAACTGCAGAAAGCAGGCACTGGAGATTATCTTATTGTTAACCATAATTTTCTCCAATTCCATTTGTCCAATGCAGTAACAAACTACAAAACCATTACATCTTACTTGCAATATAACACAGGGAAACGCAAACACTAACAAAATCGACCATCTGAGATTAAAGCATCAGACTAGGTAACAGAAGCAATAGTGAACCTAAAAATATTGCAATAAACTTTTCCTTTGGCAAGCATGGTTACAGTAAGTAAACTGCATACCATGAATCGGCAGGACAATAAGAAAACGCATTCTAAACATTGTAGTTTGTTCGGCATTGCCTCTTGCTGCACTTCACAACAAGCAAATTTACTAGCATGTGCACCCCCATTAGTTTCTTTAAAGTCCATTAACCATGCTCAGAAAAATAATGAATGGAGGCTAGGCACCCTGATGTCTTGATACGTTACAAACACTCTAGAAAATAAGACCTACGTTTCAAACGTTTATCCCATTCAAGCACACCATATGGAACTGCATGGCACTCCATGCGACTCCAATTTCCACTTCCTGCTTACTCTCACCTTTACCAACTATGGAGCACCACTGACACTTAGATGAGTTGACCACTGTGGTTCAATAGCACTCAGTTTGTGCAACAACCATTTCCACTAGAGAAGGGAGAAGCGTTCTCCTGCAATGTGGTGCTCGCATACAAAGGAGCTACTTATAGGTTCTTCAAATGCCTTCGCAAGGGCTTACGTGCAATCAAAACACTCCAGGTGGTTTCGAAGCAATGCCCAGGGATCTTCCATTAGAGAGAATCAGTGGGTTATGAATGAACTGCAAAGCTCTCATTGGGAGTAAGATAAAAAAGCACCAATGTCCCAAGTTTGAATGCATATTAAAGAACCTTGGGTGGGCAATATAATCTACAAACACCGCTACTGTGTCGTGTATAGTAATCAGACCATGGTTTGGTGAGAATTATAAAATGTACCAAGTTAACATGCACAATTTTGGCGTCGAACGCATGCATGCTTGTAGTCACAACATAAGAACACGGCAACAAAGAGAGTACCAAGCCATGCCAACCTTGCAATATGCGGCTGATGGGCTCCTGCAGGTGATGCAGCCAGAGTTGCCCTGTCACAGCTTGCCTCCAGCTTGCAGAACCTCGCAGTACTGAAAACACAGTAAGTGGCTTAAGCAACACAACAGAACTGAGGGATACTATCTTTCTGCATAATAAATCATTACAGAGGCCCCCATTAAAATAACCCGCGCACGTCTCATAAAATCCAAGACACATACATGCCTACTTGACGTAAAGACATAAAATGCCAAAATCCATTTGTTTACATGCAAACGGAGCACTACAGATAAAGCACCGAAAATGACTTAAACGACAGGTAACACCTCTGGAATGGCTAGTAAGTCAAGTATCGCTTTAAGCAGAAGCTCAAAAGGTTAAAAATAACATGATACCAATACAGAAACAGCATTAACATCTTTACACTCCTGCACAACATCTTTAAGATATCACATAATGTGACACCATTTGCTCCAAACCACCAGTCATTTCATTATTTATCATAGGAGAAAGGAAAATGCATTCTGCTTAACAGTCTTGGCCTGTTGTGTAACGCTGCCTTTTTTGCGGTGCCCGGCTGGCTAAGCATTGACTCTCTCTCAGCCTTTTGTGTCGCGGTGCAATTACTCAGACCCAAGCGATGATGATGATTATCTACAGGTGATAAGGATGAAGCGTACGCATAATGCACACTATATATATATATATATATTAAGAAGTGATTCTGCGGAACCAGTGCTTTGTATGCGTTGAGAAAGGACAGACGAACGTCAGAAAATGTTTATCTTTTTTAACGTTTCGGCACCAAGGCAGGCCCTCCTGCCGAAAAGTTGAAAAAGATAAACGTTTCCGCACGTTCGTCTGTCGTTTCTCAACGCATTTAAAGCACCGAGTCCACATAAACACTTCTTGATTTAACAGGGTGTCTACTGATTTGATATTTCTAAATTCCCTGACTTTTCCAGGTTTTTCATGACGATTGAAAGCAAATTCCATGATTGCCACGTCTGCTTAGAAAACTGTGCACTGGAAACAAACCCTCGAGTGGTAAAAGAAATCTGGTGCTTCATATAAAATAAACATACTTACCAGACGCACTTAGAATGTACTAGGCGCGTGTGGTAAATGTGAAAAAGTATGTATGTCGGGCCAAAATAAAACCCCTAGAGCTAGGTAGTGAGCATGTCTGCTGTTTGATGTTTGTAAGAACCAGAACACCAATTAAAAGTAATACAGATGAAAGTTTGAAGAAGCCTGCGATAGTCCGACATCGCAGTGAAAGCTGCTAAAAAATGCAGAAGTGGTGCCATGTTGCGGCATCCGTGTAAAATGAGGAGACGGGAGCCTGGCCTGTTCTGCAACTGGAGTATGATCTAGTTTACTATAATGGCTGTAGCCCACGCCGCTTAGAATGTGGATTGGGTTTGATCCGATTCAACCTGGACTGCTGCATTTACTATTGATTTGCGTCCCCGCCTTATTTGCGCACCTATAAAATATACTTTTCTGCAAAAAAATTAATGAATAACTACTACTCGCGTATTCTGTGTACCTTGCCTTGACAACAAGTAACGACAACGTTGCAGGAACAGAGCCGTACTACAAACATTTTTTTCTTTCTTTCTTTTTCCGACGAGTACACGCATGTTTGTATTTTGTGTCTCTGGGCTCTGACGCTTGAAATGCAACGAAAGTCTTTGGACGGCTGCAATGAAAGCTGGGCACAGCGTTTCAAGTGCCGAAGAATGAATATGTGGTGGCAAGAAGGAATCTATGTGCGACAGCTACCTTGATTCCACAGATGAATCATCGATGTCAGCACGTTATTGTGATTTATGTACTCTTCTGTGGTCGTGACCTCACGTTAAAAAATATTTGCAGATTTATTTACTAAATCCTACCAAACTGAAATGAGAAATTTAGCCAAGTTACACGAGTGCTACCCTTGAAACATGAGTCACCAGCAATAAGTGTGTAGCTGAGGATGATGCTGTTGCATCACCAATAATAACAACTTGAGTAAATGCGTCACAGAGTGGTGGGGGTATCGCGTGAATGTAGCGTAATTGGGTATCGTTGGGGAATGCTTAATTGTTATTTCATCTTTATTATTCGTATTTATTGAATGAAGGAGAGGCATTGATTTCAACGAGTAATGGGACATCGATGTTGGGTTGTGCCCCACTACTGGTTGAAGGTACTATCACGGTCACAGAATAAAAAACCATGTTTTTTATCCAGTGGCCGTGATACTGCTGCTTCCATCACATCTACTCGAGTTAAGAAAAGCGTCAAGTTAAGCGAAAGCCAAGTAAAGACGCCCTTGACTGAATCACGAACACCCGATCCAGTGCCGACATATGTAGGGTAGTCAGTGAACACTTGTGCAGCGCGAGCAGCCGGTTTCTACTAGCAGATGCTGCCTGCCTCGGTCTTGCAAGGCAAGAGAAGGGAGGGGGAAGGGAGCGACAATTCAATGGGTACTTTACTTCTTTGTCAGAAAGTACTTACGACAGAAATGCATTAAGTTACATGCCAACACCTATAGCCCCCTCAATATTTATTGACCCTACGGAGCAAACTGAGGTAAACAACGTTTTCATGAAACTTAAAAAAAGCAAAAGTGAGGACATTGACGGCATAAAAATGGAACCGGTTATCTTTGTTATTGATTTATTATCACCCTGCCTGACGCATATTTATAATATTGTTTTAAGCACAGGTATGTTCCCTAAGCGGATGAAAAATGCCAAAGTTGCAGTGCTTCATAAAGGTGGTGACAAAAATGAAATGAGTAATTACCGGCCAATATCGGTATTACCTATATTTTCAAAGGCGCTAGAAAAAATCATTTTCACTAGATTGTATAAATTTTTGGACTCGCATTCTGTGATTACAACAGCACAATATGGGCTCAGGTCTGGCGTATCGACGGAGACAGCGCTGTTGCATCAAAAAGAGTTGATACTGGGCAACATTGAAGCAAGAAAGCTAACATTAGGCGTATTCATAGACTTTTCGAAGGCGTTCGACAGAATTGATCACCAAACCTTGTTAGAAAAATTGTTTTATTACGGGATTAGAGGCATCGCGCTCGATTTAATAGAAAGCTACCTTAGTGATCGGTACCAGTGTGTGTCTATAAATAGGCAAACATCTATGCCCAAAAAAATCAAACGCGGTGTACCACAGGGAAGCATATTAGGACCTCTTCTATTTAACCTTTATATCAATGATATTGTAAACGTGGATCACTCAATAACTTACATTATTTATGCAGATGATACAAGCTTATTCTTTACGGGAACAAATATAGACGATTTGATAAAAGCAGCTAATAAAACGTTAGTCAATTTTTCGAAATGGTCCTCCCAAAATTCGTTACAGATCAACAGCTCTAAAACCAAGGCCGTTCTTTTCCGTGCGAAAGGAATGACATGTACGTACACACAAAAACTGATGCTAAATAATTTCAATATCGAACTTTCAGAGACTGTCAAAACTTTGGGCGTCATCTTTCATCAACATATGTTCTGGAATTCTCATACTGAACAATTGTGTATTAAGCTAAGAAAAGCCCTTGGCGCGCTGAGAAGGTGTCAGTCGTTTCTACCGCTCCCCCAGAAACTTCTTATTTTCAATACGCTTTTTTGTTCTCATCTACGCTATTGTCAGTTGGTATGGGCTTCTGGAACTGAAACATCAAAACAAAAGTTGTATACACTTCAAAAAAGCGCTTTACGGGCTGTTGCAAATATAGGTTACAGAGAACACACATCCCATTTATTTGTCAAGTTTAAAGTTTTAAAATTTTGTGTTGCATATGAACATAACTTGTTGTTGTCTTTGAGGTCTGAAATTCGAAAGAATTGCACAAACCTGAGAGGCTTAGCACATTTACAGCCGAAAATTTTGTTGCGTCCGATGCGGAGTTCTGAACACTGGCACATCCCCCGACCGCGAACAAATTACGGACTCCAAATGCTGAGGCACTCTGTTCCCCATATACTAAATAAGTTCAAGCTCACAGAACAGCAATTGCGTCTCCTTTCAAGTAGTGATATATTAAACCTGTTTGTATAAGGAGCTATAAACCCAGAAAAATTGCACCCAGTACTGTTAAATGCATGAAATTTTAAGTGTACCCTTTTCTGTTATAGCGTCTTATTTTGGTTGCCTTTTTCCCAATAATTGTTTGTTTGTAAACACCCAAGTGTGCATCTATTCTGTACTTCATAAACAACCACTAGAATGTTTTCTTTTCTTCTTTTCTTTCAATCATACGTGAGCACCGTATGGAGTTTGGTGTGCCATTGTTTCTGTTGCCTTGTACAAATGGGAGGTGGGGCTAGTCAAGCTGCTATAGCGCAGCTTTTTTCCTACTTTCCATGCCACAATTGTTTCTTGTTTGTGTAAATCACGGTGTATCGTTGTGGTGAAATAAAATTTCAACTTTCAACTTTCAACAATTGGCAAGAGGCACTAGCATGCGGCACGAGACCCAAGAACGCACAGTAGGGATATAGACACCACCACCAACACCAGATTTGCGAGTAGGTGCAACTATCACATGGCATTTAAAAGAAGCTCGCATCATGACTGCACCTGGAATCCAGATACAGATGACTGTACATACGCTGAACAGGAGTGATGGGACACTTCTGACACTGTACTCTCACAGCTTACGTCACGTGTTTAGGCGTACTTAAGTATGCTATGCCTTTTTTATGGCTTTTATTGTGAACAAGGCTCTCTTCCATATCGGGTGCCGAAACGTCAGCAAACTTTGTGTTCCATGGGTCTGCGTATCCTTTCGCGTTTACACTAAGAAGCAACAGTTATGCCCTATCTCTTTTTCACACCTCTTCTAGCAGCTCACTGTAGTTACAGTTGGAAGAGAGACTTTTAAAGCTTTGATCAATGGTAATGCTTATTTTTGTGATGGCCGCACAGAACTGATGTCAGATTCCATGACCTGACCAGATTTTTCAGAAATTTTTAAACTTTTCTATGACTTTTCCAGGTGGGTCCAAATTCCCCGAATTTTCCAGGTTTTCCAGGTTGGTAGACACCCTGTTTATATATACATTGTGAGCCTTATCCGTACACTTCATTATATTACCTATAAATAATCATCATCATCGCTTACATATGAGTAGTCGAAATGCGAAACAACAGGCTGAGAGAGAGTCGTCGCTTAGCCAGCCAGGCACAAACGAATGCTGAACAAAACTACTCAATTACAGAACAAGAGTACTTAGCTGTAGTTCGGGCCATACAGAGATATCGCTAATATCATTATGGACATCAATTTGCCATATTTAAAGACCACCACGCTTTGTGCTGGTTGTCACCACTAACGAATTTGTCCGGACGCCTTGGCCGCTAGTTTCTTCGGCTGTAAGAGTATACATTTGACGTTGTGTACAAATATGGCAAAAAACTACTAAGATGGGGATGCCCTCTTTTATTGCCTTCTCCCACTGCCATCTTCTCAAAACAAGCCTCTTCATTGCCAGCCACTGATCACGCTAAGCCTCTACGTACATTATCAAAACTATCGGTTGCTAGTACGCTGTCTCAGACTTGCTACCCTCAGTTGGCCTCCTGTCGACAGCAAGATCCTTACTGCCATCACATTGTTCAACGCCTCTGCGGAGTGTCTTCACATGCTAATACCAGGTTGCGCCAGCAACTCAGGCAATTGAAACTTGAAAACGATGTGCTGCATCGGTACGTGTACACTGAAGATGGACACCGGTGGGTTCCCTTTCTTCCACGTTCACTTTGTACGCAAGTACTTGTTGCTTTTCATGACAACCCCTCTGCTGGCCACTTGGGATTCCATAAAACATACCACTGCATTGAAAGCCGCTTCTTCTGGCCGGGCCTTTCCACTGCTGTTGCCAAGTACGTCTCTCCGGGCGCACTAAGTTAATGGTGCATGTGGCTGACTTCACCTTCTGCTGGCTTGTTATAACTGATACCATGTCCCGAGGAACCTGTTGCCATTATTGGAATGGACCTAGTTCGACCTCTTCCCGTAACGTTGGCAGGATATCGCTAGATCGTGACAGCGGTCGACCATTTCACGCGGTACGCAGAGACTGCTCTCCTATGCTTTATTTAGCTCTGCCACAGACGTAGCCACTTTCTTCCTCGAAGACATTGTCTTGCCTCATGATGCACTCCGCATCATATATAGCCATGCGCCCACAGTTGTTGAAGAAATGCTTAAAGCTTGTGGCACAGTTCACAAGATATCAGCACACCACCCTCAAACCAATGGCATCAGAGAGAGATTGCAGCCCACAATGACTGACATAATATCAATGTATAGTGGACCCGCTCACAACAAATGGGACACCTTCTTGTCATTTGTGACATCTGCTCACAATACTGCATTCCAACGCACTAGTGGCTGTTCGCTATTCTACCTCGTTTATGAGCATTCGACAACATTCACGATCGATGCTTCATTCTTCAGCACTCCGACCACCAATTCTACGACTACACCCGAGCAGTTTATGTCGAGACTTGAAAATGTCTGCAACTTGCTTGGCTCAACACAGAAGCTAGTCATCATTAGCGCAAACAGCGGTATTACAGCTCCCATCACGGCGTCTATTTCAATACTGGCAACGAAGCGCTCCTTTGCATGCTGACTCGTGTTCCCAGATTGTGCGAAAAGTTTCAGTCGTGATTCCTTGTATCCTATGTAATTAGCGAACACACATCCCCTGTAAACTACCGTGTCACTCTCGTTGTGGCTTGTTCTGACCGTCGACCGTCGTTGCCGCAGTTCTGACATAGTCCCCACTCCGCGTCTCAAGTCCTTCGGTCGAAGTCTCGACGACCCAGTCTAAGTCGCAGTCAGGCTGGCTGCTTCGGCAAATGGGGAAATTAGCATGAGCATTACGCATACACTTCATCTTATCCCCTGTAGACAATCACCATCACTGCTTGTGTCTGAGTAGCGGAGCTTAGGCTCGAGTTACGATAAATAAGTGGCTTATATATATATGTGTGTGCGTGTGTGTGCGTGTGTGTGAGAGAGAGAGAGAGAGATACTGAAGCTGATAAAGGGGGCCCAGACATGATGCTATAGCTTTATACCTCTGTGGTGAAATTTAAGTAATCACACCATTTGTTTTGAATAAATTTCTAATTCCTATTCTCCACTTTCTTTGTGAAGACTGTTTCAGCAAAGCCTATGACCAATAAGTATGCAGTCAAACCCCGCTACAACGAAACTCCCGGGGCACGGAAATTATTTCGTTGAAGCAAACTTAGCAGAAGCAGAATTTAGTTGTATGGAAATAAGAAATATAGCTGATCTGAGCTAGCAAAACAAAGAAACGTTAATTCTTAAAATTAAAAAAAATGTCCGCTGCTTCCTATTTTTTCCCAGCTGCATCGCGACGCAATTCACAGTCATGCATAGCGAGGCCATGGTGAAAACCACGCTGAACGTACCAAACAGTTGCAATAAACCGTTAACACCAGCAATCGTCCACTGTCAAAGTGTATCCGACAACGCAAAGATGGAGGCAGGGTATTGTGGAGCGGTGATTTTCGCCATATTCTATGTCATTTTTATCATCCATCACTCGCGGCTAGCTGATTTGGTTGATAATGTGGACGAACAGCCGCTCTGATTAGGTACCACACTGGCCAAGCGCGAATAAAATGACAAACATTGGAATCGGAAAAGGCATCGCTCCGCGGTTGCACCCAGCAGCTGTGGCAGCTATGTGAAGAAAACCATGAACTGAGCGACTGAGCTTCAGCTTCGGATCGTCTGCGGCTCGAAAGCAAGCCAGTGCCAAAAGCAGGGAAGTCTCATTGCCAATGCCAACTGGTGGTGCCAACGCGTGTTTTAGACTTTGTCGACATATTTTCAGGTTTTGAAAATGCATCAGAATGTTAAAGATAGGGTTTCCTGTATAGCAATAAATATCTGAGCCGGGTATTGCATCGCGAAATTTTGTTGAAGCGGGACGGCAGAAGAAAAATGTTTAATGTGGCGACAATATTTATGCATTAACTCCTATGGACTGCTGGCAGGGAACCGTGAACTTTTTGTTATAGCGGAAATTTCATTGAAGCGGCGTTCGTTGCAGCCGGGTTCGAATGTACCTACACAACGAATGAACAACCACTACAGCATTCCACAGCCATTGCTGAGCTGTAAAGCACAATACAGTAAAGACAGGAAGCATATCATCAATCTGTATGCCCTGGTATCAGCTGCAGATATGTATGCTGTATTAAAGGCATAGGGAGGGCAAAAGTAAACACTTATTTCATCAAGTGTTTCGAGCATTTTTACTAGACCAAAACATCCTTGTTTTTGTACATGCTTATCCTATGATGAGTGGTCTGGTGCATGATCAGCCCAAAGCATTTGGTTATTATGGGAGTGTAACAATACAACAAAATCACTGGCTTCAGACTTAAATCACAGATAACGTGATTTTATCTTTAAAAAGAACAAAATTAAGGTGAAGCAACGTTTGGTCATAATGTGCTCTTGTGTTTTTTTACGTCATGTGATACTCAGAGCTATGAAGGACCTATCTTACCAACACAGTACTACTACAGCTACACGACAACATATAGACATTTAAAAGCGACTGCATAAGACAAGAGAAACTGTACGAACAAACCTTAGTTCACAGAAAAAAATTAATTATGCACGCAATGCCTATAAAGACTCGCATTCAGGAGAAAAAAAAAATTGCAGATCAGACAAGTCTACATTTCAGTCCCTAACCATACAGTACATGAAGCAAAACACACTCATTATTGTGGTTATGTGAACCCAAAAAGTCAGGCTAATTTCAATTTATTGACACAAAGGAGAAAAATTGTATGTCTACACTTGCACTAGAGCTAAACGAAAGAAGGCACAGAAAAGCAACAGACTGTTCTTTACTAAATAATAACACTTAGTCTTAGTAAATTTTGCGATGTCCTTTCCCAAGCTTTGATTTATCAGATGTGAAAAGACACTTCCATAATTTGCACAGGAAACACCTAGCCATGTCACATGGTCCACAGAAAGGATTGAGGTAAAAAATGTCTTAATGCTTCTTCAATGTCTAGTCAAACAGGCACCTTTATCAATTAATCAGCAGCTATCATTAATTTGTAATTGTCTTCATTTTTTACCATACAAAAGGGAGAAGGGACCCCATACTGAAAGCTACAAAACTGTAGCATGAGTGCGCCTGAGGCGCAACAGAAATAAATTCATGTGACATACACGGCTTTTGATAACTTATCGCAATAATGGCAAAAAGTTCGCAATAATGGCCCCGAAAAATCTTTTCTATTTATATGTGCATGCTGGGAGGAATAACTGCCGCATTAAGCTCACCTGCTCAGAGGAACCCATGATGAACATTCCTTCCAGCTTGTCCAAGAGAGCAGCTGCCCAGGTGACACCCACCAGGTTACCGGCGGCACCTCACGCGCATGGCATCAGCGGCTGAAGTCTGCTCAAGTCGACGCCCATCGCTCATGTCGACGCCCATCAGCTGCCAGCTCTAGGCGCATGCACCACACTACTGCGATGCCACCGCGATGGAACCACATCCTCCAGTCAATCCCGAAACTGCAGGCCCAGCTCATTTTGGCCCAACACAATAGCTCCAAAAGAGCAGCCGACGCGGGCAAAGAACCAGAGTTTTCAGTACCAGCATGCTTTGGATTCATGATGGGAGCTCACTACATTACGAGATTTCCGAGGTTTCTTTCTGGAGCTGAACCACATAAGTGATGCAGCACTGAAATTACTTGAAGCCACTTGAAGGAATAACACAAACCATATCAAAATTGGGAACAAAGGCATGTCCTGCTTTTGTTCCTCAATGTGTAAACTATAGTAACTGTTGTGTCGATACCGGTCGTAATAGCAGTACTAATAATGCAACTTAACAAAGTAATGCATGAGTATGCACAGCAATGAGTGACCATAATCAAAACCACAAGCTGGCATCATAAACTGACATACTGTTTCTACATTTACATGCACACTTTACAAACATGCAGGAAATCTAATTACACTATGCACCTAAATAAGAAATTTGGCTCCAGCCACAACAAGAAAGCATTTAAAACCTTAAGTGCACACCAAATTTTACCATTATTTGTGCATTATGTGAATACTCTGCATTATGAACAGTGTGCACTATGTGAACACTCTAGGCATATTAAAAGCAGCCTAAAATATGTGTACACTGGCATTTTTATAGTTGAAAACGCAGTATTTCTTGAAATGTAAGCTCACAACGAAAGTGTCTTCCCTGCTGCATGGTTATGTTAGGCTAGCAAAATGACACGGTTTCTGCACATACTTTGACTGCTACGTTTAAAACTTGATGTGCATGCCCCGACACTTACCATGCACCGTGTAGCTCACAGAAACATACAAAGCCTAAATTGCAATGTAGTGTACTGCACGCAAATTTTACATTAACAAAATTTTTGCATGTTTCCTTAGTTTGCTTCTAATATGAGAAAATTGAGTAAGTTCATGGTATCCTAGATACCAAGGAGGCATAATTAGAACACTAAAAGATATTGTGTCTGTAACACTGCTACGAATGGCTACAGGCTTCTGATCTTATTACACAAACTCACGTCAAGGTTGCCGACAGCAAATGCTATTTTCTTAACTGCCTAAACTTGACTGTCAAGGCTGCAATGTTTGTGTTACATATTGTTAACGGCACTTTAAGACAAACACCACACACCGAGCCTGTAATGCATAACACCATGCATGGCTGTTGGGTCACCACCAAACACATCAGTGAACTTGGCAAAATTTGAATGACATAGCTCATTACTTCTCATTGTAGGTGAAAAAGTGGCCTTCATTGGAACAAGCTACTAGTAGCCATAACTAATTTGTTTTTGCTATAGCCTACAGTGTCTGAAGTAACATTGGCTGTAATAAAAAACTTAGCAGGAATAATTCGGAATTTTGTAAATTTATACAATCTTGTTTATTGGGTTAACAATTTGATTTCCTCTATACTTTTGTGCTGCCACAGCTTTCGCATTACTGATTGCTACAGATAAGTTTACCTCTCCGTTAATACGCACGAATACAATAGTTATGACAAGACCTTAAGCAGGGGTGCAACAGCCAAAATAAAACTTGTAGCACAAAAATGCAAATTGAAACAGTACAATAAAAACTTACCTTTAAAAAAAAATTAAAACAAATGTGTGGGTGGAAACCATCCAACATCAGCTCACTCCCGCATAGAGCACGTGAGCATAGCTATTTCAATGAAAGTAATGTGTTGAGTCACCTCACAGTATGAACAATGCTTAAGTCCACATTACCATTTGCAGCACCCGTCAAATCATTTGACAGGCACTCCAATGCTAATGTGGATCTGCCAAACTAACGACCTCGAAATTCGGGAGATACGTAAAACAGGAGAGAGTGGGGGTTGCGAAAAAGAAAACTGGCGAACATTTCTGTTCACTGCTTCTTGTGGTCACAGCAGTGTCATACACAGCTCTCAATGACTACCAGTAATTTATTTAAAAGTCAGCGATCATATTAGTACACATAAATGTAAGGCACATGAACACACAAGCAATAAAGAATTTCTACTGAACTGGCACATATTACTTTTAGCGAAAGGGTTACATTAGCCATCGGCTAAGGCCTTTTTTTAGGGAACCAAATGTGCAGTGTCTCATGACAGCGAGTACTAATGGTCCTTTCTAAATCTTCGTGGTTTTTTTTCTGAAAGGCACCAATTTACTGTAGCAAAAGTGTCCTGAAAAGTGTTCTGCATGGTCAGGAAATTTTTGAACCACTCAACCTTTTCTTTTCTTTCATGGTGGGGTAGGATCTGCAAATCTAGATTGAACTGGATCATCATCATCATCATCATCATCATCATCATCATCATCAGCCTGTCTACGTCCACTGCAGGACAAAGGCCTCTCCCATGTTCCGCCAGTTAACCCGGTCCTGTGCTTGCTGTTGCCAATTTATACCCGCAAACTTCTTAATCTCATCTGCCCACCTAACCTTCTGTCTCCCCCTACCCCGCTTCCCTTCTCTGGGAATCCAGTTGGTGACACTTAATGACCAGCGGTTATCCTGTCTACGTGCTACATGCCCGGCCCATGTCCATTTCCTCTTCTTTATTGCAGCTATGATATCCTTAACTCCCGTTTGTCCCCTAATCCACTCTGCTCTCTTCTTGTCTCTTAAGGTTACACCTACCATTTTTCTTTCCATTGCTCGCTGCGTCGTCCTCAATTTAAGTTGAACCCTCTTTGTGAGTCTCCAGGTTTCTGCTCCGTAGCTAAGTACCGGCAAGATACAGCTGTTATATACCTTCCTCTTGAGGGACAGTGGCAATCTACTTGTCATAATTTGAGAGTGCCTGCCGAATGTGCTCCACCCCATTCTTATTCTTCTAGTTACTTCAATCTCATGGTTAGGCTCTGCGGTTATTACCTGCCCTAAGTAGACATAGTCTTTTACAACTTCAAGTGCACTATTACCTATCGCAAAGCGCTGCTCCTTTCCGAGGTTGTTGTACATTACTTTCGTTTTCTGCAGATTAATTTTAAGACCCACCTTT
This sequence comes from Rhipicephalus annulatus, assembly GCA_013436015.1. Taxonomy (NCBI): domain Eukaryota; kingdom Metazoa; phylum Arthropoda; class Arachnida; order Ixodida; family Ixodidae; genus Rhipicephalus; species Rhipicephalus annulatus. The sequence goes on from WOVY01001552.1 coordinate 162,110, forward strand.
CTGCTCTCTTTGTCTAACTCCGTAATCATGAGTTGCAATTCGTCGCCTGAGTTACTCAGCAATGCAATGTCATCGGCGAAGCGCAGGTTACTGAGGTACTCTCCATTAACTCTTATCCCTAACTGTTCCCATTCTAGGCTTCTGAAAACGTCCTGTAAGCACGCAGTGAATAGCATTGGGGAGATTGTGTCCCCCAGCCTTACACCTTTCTTTATTGGTATTCTGTTGCTTTTTTTATGAAGCACTATGGTAGCAGTTGATTCCCTGTAGATTTCTTCCAGAATGTTTATATATATTTCATCTACGCCCTGATTCCGCAGTGTCTGCATGACGGCTGATATTTCTACTGAATCAAACGCCTTCTCGTAATCTATGAAGGCTATGTATAGTGGTTGGTTATACTCTGAGCATTTCTCTATTACCTGATTGATAGTATGAATGTGGTCAATTGTTGAGTAGCCTGTTCTAAATCCTGCTTGTTCCTTTGGTTGATTGAATTCTAATGTTTTCTTTACTCTGCTAGCAATTACCTTTGTAAATAGCTTGTATACTACAGAGAGCAAGCTGATCGGCCTGTAATTCTTCAAGTCCTTGTCATCTCCATTCTTATGTATTAAGATGATGTTAGCGTTCTTTCAAGACTCTGGTACTTTTCCCGTCAGGAGACACCTCGTAAATAGAGTGGCTAGTTTTTCTAACACAATCTGTCCTCCCTCTTTCAGCAGATCTGATGTTACTTGATCCTCACCAGCAGCTTTGCCTCTGTGCATGCTCTCCAAAGCTTTTCTGACTTCTTCTATCATTACCGGTGGGGTGTCGTCTGGGTTACTGCTAGTTCTTATAGTATTAAGGTCGTGGTTGTCTCGGCTACTGTACAGATCTCTGTAAAACTCCTCCGCTATTTTAACTATCCTATCCATATTGGTAGTTAATTTGCCTTCTTTGTCCCTTAGTGCATACATCCGCCTTTTGCCTATCCCAAGTTTCCTCTTCACTGCTTTGACGCTTCCTCCGTTTTTCAGAGCGTGCTCAATTCTCTCCATGTTATACCTTCTTACATCGCATACTTTACGTCTATTAATCAGCTTCGAAAGCTCTGCCAGTTCTATTTTGTCTGTTGTACTTGACACTTTCATGATTTGACGCTTCTTAATTAGGTTCTTCGTTTCCTGGGAAAGCTTGCCAGTGTCCTGTCTAGCTACCCTGCCTCCAACTTCCACTGCACACTCCGTGATGATACTCGTCAGATTATCATTCATTGTATCTACGCTAAGGTTGGTTTCCTCGCTAAGAGCAGAGTACCTGTTCTGCAGTGACACTCTGAATTCCTGTACTTTCCCTCTCAGTGCTAGCTCATTGATTTGCTTCTTGCGTATCAGTTTCTGTCGTTCCTTCTTCAAGTCTAGGCGGATTCGAGCCCGTACCATTCTATGGTCACTGCATCTTACCTTGCCAACCACTTCCACATCCTGCACGACTCCTGGGTGTGCAGTCATTATAAAGTCTATTTCGTTCTTATTTACGCCATTAGGGCTCCTCCATGTCCACTTGCGGTTTTCTCGTTTTCGGTAGAAGGTATTCAAAATACGCAGATTATTGCGTTCTGCGAATTCTACTAGTAGCTCTCCTCTGGCGTTTCTAGTGCCGATGCCATAATCTCCTACTGCCTGGTCTCCAGCCTGCTTCTTCCCTACCTTTGCATTAAAGTCGCCCATTACTATAGTATACTGTGTTTTCACCTTACTCATTGCCGATTCCACGTCTTCATAGAAGCTTTCAACTGAAGCGTCATCATGGCTGGATGTAGGCGCGTAAGCCTGTACTACCTTCATTTTGTATCTTTTATTCAGTTTAATTACAATGCCTACCACCCTTTCATTAATGCTATAGTAATCCTCTATGTTGCCAGCTATGTTTCTGTGAATTAGGAACCCTACTCCCAGTTCTCTTCTGTCTGCCAAGCCACGATAGCAAATGACGTGCCCATTCTGTAGCACAGTATAGGCCTCATCTGTCCTCCTAGAACTGGATGGTGATTCACAAACTGCAGATGACCAACACAATCTCAATTTCTCGCTAAAGTTTAATCCCAAAATTTTAATGTCAGTTTGGCATTTTGGCGCAGCTTGGTGCACGCATAATGAACTGCACAAAAAAAGGGCTCAAGCTGATGAGTGGGGAAGGTGGTGAGGCATTAGAAATATATAAGATGCTTGTGCCATCTCATTCGTAATACTCCCCTCCAAATTGCTTAACTGAAGTTCAATGGAAGCCTGATAAAATGAGATAACTGGTTAGGTTAGACTTGACCACATTAGCAGGAAGCAGTACGTACAGTTCACTGCAATCTTCAAAATGTCAAAATGCATTAGAGGAGAGATTGGGTTCCGACGATTGAAAACACTATAAAAATCCCAACCAAACATACATTCTACATGTTTCTGAGGGTGTAATTGCATAGTTTAGCTAGACAGAGAGAGAGAGAGAGTGAGGTAAAGGTCTACTAGTGATCTCCAGGCTGCTGCAATGTACTTGGGAAAGGGAAAGGGGTACAAAAAAATGCAGGAGAAGAAGGGTGTATGGTTCCACTTCCACACCACTAAAACTAATGCACAAAAACGGGGTCAATGCACAGTCACAATGTGTCATTCACTCCTGTTTCTTCAATAAACTACCAGGCAGACATGAAGGGCCGCCAAGGGTTTGCACCTTTTGTATAGTTACGTTCGAGTATTTTCTTTATAAGCATGCATTTCGTTCACAATCCGTAAGGCACTTCACGTTACCATATGGACTTGCGTAACAGCCCCATCTGTAACACTGCATGAAACGCTGCTACCAAAGTTTTTTCAAATAATGGGAGCGCAATAGTCTAATAACACCTCTGGTTTAAGGAGCCAAAAACAGCAGTATTTGCATAAAGAAAAAAAAACCTTAGTCGCATCACACTGTCAGTCGTCCATCAGTGAACCCAAAGACATGACAGCACTATCCTCTTTAAACATACAAGAGTGCAATAGGTCAAGTTTCATAGCAAGATCATTCAAGAAAACAGAAGAAAACTTGGCAGATTGATAGAGACTGGTGGACATTAAACAGCATCGTGGTCACAAAGAGTGAATTTTTGTTTTCCATTTCCAAGCAACTCCACATGTTTAAGTATTCTTAGGTTTATATTAGCATTTAAGTGGTTTATGACCATTTTATTTAATGTTGCATGAATATTTTTACCATAAGTAAAAAGAAAAAGTAATACACCTTCAAGAAGGAAGACGAAATCTATCGAAAAGAAGCCATGATTTTCCCAGCATGCAAATTGCCGCTTAATTTTTATTCGTACCATGTCCGAGCCAACACTCTCTACACAAGGTGTATAACGAGGTGCGAGGCGTTTACGCGAGTCTATTAGGTACACTACACACACGAGATGCAGGAAGTGACAAAAGTGTCCAACCTTGCTCATTCTTTCCCAGGCCCTGTCCGGATTTCCATCCATGTCGCAGGAGCAGCTGGTAGCCAAGATTGTCCTAGGAGGTGCGACCCCGCAGGAGGAGAGAAAGGAGGGAGGTGCCAAGTAGAACCAACACGGACAAGCGCCCCCAGCGAGTAGTCCCGCACGCCGAGGCAGTGGCCACCAGCAGAGACAGCAGTGGCGGCCCTCTACCTCGTGCCCGGCACCACTAGCGTGCTTGGTTGGGCAACGAGGAGCACACGCGACACACACACACGCTCACTGTCAGTTCCCAGGAGAGGCCCACCTCCCTTCCCATTCACAGCTCTCAGGGTAAGGGGCAATCGGTTGTACGGTGAGCAAAGGTAGATTGATGAGAGGGCTCTGTCCATTAAAAAAATTTACAGCAAGAAAAAAATTAAATTAAGGCAGCCTCTTGCTACTGGAGCCAAGCCCAAAGGAAGTGCAGAGGAACTGGGTGCCTGCCTTATTTATTCTTTTCTTCCATTTCTCACTTTCTCTCTATTTCTCGCTTCCTCTTTCTTTCTTTTTTACCCTCATTTTTTGTCCGTTCCTGTATTTTTCTCTCTATTTCTTCATTGTCTTTCTATATTTTTCTGTCTTTCTTCCCTTCTGCTTTTTTTTCCTTCAATCTCTACCTCTTCATGACGGCTGATGCTGATTTTGATGATTCACGATTCATGAAGCTGATTCATGATGATAATAGGTTTCTGTTCACTCTGCACCAACCAATATTATTGGCTTAAACTTGAGGAGGGAAGTAAGTGGACTGTCTACTTGCTTCCTTCAATGAAAATTCTTCTGTGCATTCAATACAGGATTAACTAGCCCAACTTTCTCATGAGAGATCAACCAACCGAAAGTTAGCTGAAGCTAAAAATATAGCCGAAAAACTTTCACAGCAGGAAAGGTGCTCGTAAAAAAAATGTTTGTCCCAGCCTTAGCACCAAGCCTTAAAACATTGTTCTTCAAATTCAGTCACGACAGGCTTCTTTCATGTGGATGAAAACTCTCAGCATGAATCTGCTTACAGCTTGCAAATTATACGAAGCTAGCCTAGTGGACGTTTCAGCACATAAACTTGTACCCTAGCACTGCAACTTTCTAGCTTTCTGGTTAACTCCATGAAGCAACTTCCCTGCATTGACAGTAATGCCACCAGGCATCCTTGACTCCATACAAATTTAGCTTCGACTGTGAAGCTTTGGAAAGGACACGCGTAGGCTTGCTTGTAGCTTTGTACTGCTTTCCAATGTTTTCCGATCATTAACAGCTCTCACAACACTGCCAGTACTTAACAGCTCTCACAACACTGCCAGTACTACCAAGATCCAAAGCATAAACTACAAAAGCATCGGCAAAGACAACCAAGGGCACGATATGCCAAAGCAAGAGCACAAATGGGAGCAAGTGGATAAAGAGAAACTGTCCCTCTTGATGTAGAGACCGAGTCTGAAACAAGCGACTGGTGTATTCAATGGGGCTGCATCAAGACACTTTCATAAGTCGCACATTACTTTTATGATCTAAAACTACCCAAATATTCACACATCTATTGCAAATCGCTTGATGTGAATATCTCATTTAAGTTGGCAAATTGAATGACACTATAAGGTGCATTGTAGGTGACTAGACTGTAGCCCTTTTCTATTGCACTATCTATAATGCACAAGTTAGCAAAGAGCCTTGAAAAAAACAGAAAAAAAAAGGACTTCCTTACATGCTGTAACTACTTCTCAGGGTGGGAAGAAGGGTCAAAGCTCTGCATGAATTCAACCAATGCACCTCGGAACTCCAAAACATGCCCAATCTCTAAGCAGTACGATAGAATTCAATCTAACATTCTTTGAAATCTTGTATTAGTATCTGTGAATCAGACTACTCATGTTAGCTAAAAATATCTAGGTTCTTCAAAGAAATGGAAGCTGCACGTCTTGCAAATTTATGGTGTCTCCCACACAAGGTTCTGAAGCAAACAACCTAAACTAAATTGTGAGAAAAAAATAACAAATGACTAGCCAGCATTTTGAAGGAGCTATGCTTGAGATACCTGCCCGTAAACCATCCCTGAAGAAATAGCAGTGCGCCCTGTTGTAAATGCACATCGCCAGCAAGCACAAACAAGTGTACAAGGACATACATACACATGTTTCAGAAACATGTTTGCATGTATGTGCCTTTATACACAATATAGAAGAGAGAACAAGGTTCTGTGCCAATGCTTAATGTAACAATGTAACTATACAAATTGTTGAAGCATAGTAACGAGCCCACACTGTACTGACATGCACGGTTTTATATTATACTAGTGTTCCTTTATGCTTTCTCACAGCTAGTCGATTATTTGTCAACTGCACTAGTTTTTAAAGGTTATAATAGTTGATGATTCATATTGTTCTGTTATGTGCAACAGTAATTAAAACTAATGTTACATTATTGAAGTAATCCAAAAGTGTTACAATATTCAAATAAGCCAAAACTGTCGGCATGCACGTGTGCCTACAGAAAATAACAAAAAAATAAAAAATAAAGGGCAGACATGCCTTGGCATATTCCCTAGCGACTTTAAACCAAAGTACTAAAGCTGACACAAGCGAATTTTCATATAAACTGTCAGGAAATGAGCTCGCTTCGAATTACCAGCGCCATGCGTACAGGCATTGCGTACTGTGATCGCAAAGACATCAACTATCTCAATTTCTTAGATGAAGCATGATTAAAGGGAAGAAATAAACAATTATACGAGGACTAATGAGACTTAGTATTTCTTAAACTGGATTTCATGGTGTCTATGTTTCAAAAATAATTATTATGGATAGCTTCAATCAAATGCTAACAAAGCCTTCAACGTCACGAGAAACAACTTCAAAAGTCGCAAGCTATTTGTCATTTGAGCTTTCTATAGGACTTGATAAGCCTCAGCTTACAGGAAGAACAGCCCGTAATAAGCAGCATGTGTTACCAAGAACATTTTGTCACAAGAGATGATTACTAATGAACACCATGAGAACTCTAATTACAAAGAAGTTAAAAGAAAAAAGGGAAGAAAAAGAGCTGGCGTGATTTCCTTTATGTTGGCTTGATAATGAATGCAAACATTAACACACATGTGCAAGACATACCGCGAATGTGCAATAAAGCACCCCACAGCAAAGGGCACAGGTATGAGTTTAGCTTAACAAGGTGTGCGAACATACAGGTCAATGAGAACTAGGCCTGTGATGCCCCTTCATTGGCACACTTTTGTAAATACCATACATCTCAACCAACAGTACCCATATTAAAAGGGCCCTACAACACTTCTCTAAGTAGCCATGCCTCATGAATCGACCACCACAAAAATTTTTAGAATTGGTTAAGTACGAGCAGTTACATAAATTTCCCACATGCTGTAACTGCTTTCTCTTTTCTTTCATCCTGATGAGCATGGCTAAGCACGAATGGATGGCATGGGATAATTAAGATATGTCACACGCAACTTATGACCTTTTTATTTGAATGTGTGGCTTACTTTCAATGTGATAATGAGTGGGAGCACAGGCATGCTTGTAGAAAGAAGGGGAAATGATTTCTAGCATACCTTAAGAATTAATTGTAAATTACAGACCTCGTGATGAGCTATAAGGTTCAGCTCAAGTGCTCTCAGAGGCTTCCACTACCAATTGGGAGGATTTTCTGACTATACAGAAGAAGTGCTGTATGGCCTCTTTAAGGTTAATTAATATGAGAAATGAATAGCTATAACGGAGAGATGAAGACGAATTTAGGATACTTGCATCAAATATATGGAGTATTTATAAAATTTATTTTTGCAATTACATGAAAAACTGCAATCCTAGCAGAGCTCAAATAATCCTAGCACAGCTATGGACAGTGTCATCACTTGTTGGAACTGTGCAGAAAGTATTACGAAGCTTCCACTTGACTATGTATGGTTTAACCAGATAAATAAGCTAAAAGATAAATGACATAGCTATGCACACACAGTGTCTAAGACAAGGCTGAAACCAGACATGCTATAAAAGCTTGCGTGGAAGCTGTGAGATTGTTCTCAGCCATTAACATCAGCACACCGCATCTAAGCAACAAGCGTAACAGCTGTACTTGCTTAAAGGGACACCAATGGCAAATGACAATACTTCAGATTAACACTGGAGAACATCTAGAGCATTATTATTATTGACAACAGTGCTTAAGTAACAGAGACAGTAAAATGAAGTACACAAAATGCAATTCCAGCTATTGCTATTACTAGCCTGATGACATAGCAGCTTTTCAACATAATTATATCACTGGTACACAACCACTCAGTAATTAAACTGATTATTTTACTACGTTGGCCTTGTGAGGCAAGAAAGGGGGAGGGGAGCGACAGTTTTGCGGGTGTCTTCCTGGGCGGCACGAGACTCGATCATGCGCAGTGGGAGTGTGGATGGCCCTGCATTCGCGCGACATCCTGAGACTAAGAAATGCTCCACATTTCAAAACTTCAGCTTTGCCCACAGCCATTGTGGTCCTCACCTCAAAGCATTTGCGCAAAGACTCCATTTTTAGTAGCACTTACTCAATTTCGTGATACAAAGTTGAATGTTTCGAGAAATCTACTTTCTTCTACAGACACGCATTTGTCTCGCTCCTTTAGGTCAGAAACTTGAATGTCGTGGTAAATTTTGTATGAGACTCTGACATTGCTGTTGAGCCAAACGTAGTATTTTAGACAGCAACAACAGCCTTTAACTCTTATGTGTAGTATTTGCACTAGTTGAGAAAGAGTACTTACAATTTAAGCAGAAAAATGGTAGCAAAACAGTCTGTCATGGGTGAAGGGCAGGCACACCGTGGTTTTGTAGGCAAGGCTCACATTTTACTTATGTTTTAATTAATTACAGTAACATCCAGCACATCAGTGCTTTTGCTCGAATGCAGATCTCAATATAAATGTTAAGTAAAAAGCCACAAGCATGTGATGTCTAACCTTCTTTCTGGACGGCTCTCGTGCTTAAAGCACATCTCAGACAAATGACTGCAGTGCCACATGTTGGAAAATAAAAGGCCGTGATCGTGCCCAAAATATCATACTCCTGGCTAGGAGACGAGCAGTTTGGAATGGGCCAGCAGTACGACTCTTCAAAGGGAATTTCTTCTTAAGCACATTCTTCACATGAGGCAAGCCAGGGTTTCTTTATTGGCGTTTTAATGGCACACCAAGTTCCTATTTGCCTTGAGCATCCCTTTAAGTATAAGAGCTGTTGATTGATTTGTGGGGTTTAACGTCCCAAAACCACCATTTGATTATGAGAGACGCCGTAGTGGAGGGCTCCGGAAATTTTGACCACCTGGGGTTCTTTAACGTGCACCCAAATCTGAGTACACAGGCCTACAACATTTCCGCCTCCATCGGAAATGCAGCCGCCGCAGCCGGGAATCGAACCCGCGACCTGCGGGTCAGCAGCCGAGTACCTTAGCCACTAGACCATCGCGGCGGGGCAAAAGAGCTGTTACACCATTGTTTAATGCAGATATATGAGACCCAAAGTCTTCACGAGCTCAGAGTCATGCATTCCTGGTTTCTCAGTGCAGTTCTTGGGTCATTGCTGCAGGCTACAACGATCCTTTATCTACTAGTTTCGGAGCATAAGCAAGACCCTGAGTGCTACTCCTTCAGTTTCGTAACTAAGGACACTGATCTCAAGGAACTAGCTTTTTACCTGTGTAATTGGCTCAGCAAGAGAAGACTGCTCGAGCTCGATGAGGTTGTCATCATAGACATCAACTCCTTTACCCTGAAAGAGAAAAAAAAAAGGGATAGTTCGCTTATGTCACTGCAATTAGTGGCACCCACACAGCACCTTGAAAATTAATGGCCACATTTAAAGCTTACTGTTCAGTAGCATATGTTTTGGTACTGCAAAATATTCCATTCAAGTTTGGTGCACCCTTCCACACGTCTTCTAGTTCGCAAGAGGTCAAAAATGCATCCTCAAGATCTAATGAGCTAGCGCTGAGGAATATCCAATCATTCAGTTTAATGCCCCATTAATTGTCCTGTGAATCAATTTACTTCCTTATCACTCCAAAACCTACCATCAGCCTGCTGGGGATGCTGATAGTGCTTCACATGAGGGTCGTAAATCTGTGAACAGGTCATTCTGCCTCCTCAATTTCTTATGGTATACAAGGTCTTCTTGATTTGCCTACACTTTCTGCCCTAGTTCACGAGTGCTGAGCTTTGGCCCTTGATTTGGTTAGTGCAGCTCATGCCGCCTGCACTTATCTACTCGATTCGACGCCATGCTGCACGACTACATCAGCACTAGCTTTCCGCGAGTTCTCATCTCATGCAAGTGGTGCAAGGTAAAAGGTCTGACTGCACTTTTTGCCCTCGATTCAACCGCTGCACCGAAACCGCTAGTGTCATGCTGCACTAACACTAGAGAAACTGGCGCGGCACTGGCACGACACTTTCGTGAACTACGTACAAAAAATGCAGCCAAATCAAGGAGACCTGTAAGAGAAATTGGTGCAGGCAAGAAGTTATTATGTACACAAGAATAGAGAAGATGTTACTTCGTTCAGGTTTTACACCCCAACAGTCTATGTATGATTTTCAGAGATGCCATGGGGCTTTGAAATTTTTGACTACCTCGGTTTTTGTGATGCGCACATAATTCTCAGTACACGGTTTTTTTAGCATTTCGCCTCAACCGATACGTTGTCACGACGGCCGGGATTCGATCCCGCGACCTCCGACTGAACATTCACGAACCGCAACTAGACCACCACGGTAGGTCTAACTAGGGTGTTTTGCATGCCCCCTAAACCCGAACTTTCAACAAATTGGGAGATATCGGCTGTGCGTTCGCTGTTGCTGAATAATTAACGATCTTCTTTTACGGGCTGATAACCTTTGTAAGGGAACTTATCTATCAGGCGCAATCAAAGGCACACTTGTGAATAGTGCACAAAAGACCACTATATATTTCTTCAGCATTCAATGACGCGTTCAAGAATAAGCACTGTCACATCTGAGAGGGACTCCAGAAAAACGAAACCGAAATCGGAAACACAAACGCTCTTCGGGAGTTGGGAGATGAGATGAAGTTGTCGAGACAGATATACCAGACTGCAGGACGCGCCCTTTACCGAATTCTCGTGCCGTAAATGACAGCGTTTCCAGTTTATGTGGAAAACGCAGAAGCGTAGGTGAATGCCGAGCGACATAAACCAGACAATAAAATTTACGTGCACCGCAGATCCAGTGATTAACACAGGCTTGAAATTGATAAACTTGTTAAAACACGGTAAATACACGAGACACGGTATTAGCTGTGACGTAAACAACTTCAGTTTCGCATAACACAGCACGTTACGACCAGTACATGAGCCCAAAACTCGAGCAGCTAAAGTAATCCCGCAGAAAAGGCGGTTTGCAGATGACAAGATTGCCTGGGACAGGTTACAAACGCGTCAATGTGCAAGCAAGTGGCTTGCGCTGTCAAAAGGCACGTCTGCGACAAACAAAACCACTTGCACGGCATTTAAACACACTCCAGCACCTGCGCCGTGATGCTGGGCGTTGCTGCGCGACGTCTAAACTTTAAGAAATAAAAAAATTAAAGCGGTATATATATATAGAAAAAAACAAAGCTCGCCTAATTAACTGTGCTTAATAAATAGCGAAGTTAACATTATCTATAGCGAACGCTAGATGCTACCCTGCTGTTATCAACGCAGCCTGAGGGCCCTTAGGCTTAGACCACATAAAGATCGGAGATTTCTAAGAACTCGCCAAGCAACACCACAACTGCGAGCACACTTGCAGAGTGATAAATTCAGATACCTGATAGTCTCGAACCTCGTGAAACCGAGAGAACCTCTCCGCCATTTGATTACATTAAGCTAGAGTACGCTAGCGCTCGGTGATCACAACGAAGCCACCGAAAAAACATTTGGAACAAAACCAGACAACCTGACACTGCATCAACATGGTTGCCAGTCGGTATTACTCATGCCGTCAAGCTAGGCCAAACAAGCATAAATTCCTGTATGCGTAAAAGTGCATTAGCGATCACCAAATACAACTTAAACCCGTTCAAACTACGTTTGCGCTGATCCGCACGGTATTCTAACGTTTGTTGTTTCGGTCACCTAGCACAAGCTGGCTTATTCACCACACACTACCATCACGTTTTCTTTTTTCATTTATTATTGCGTGTGATTCTTATAGGGCTGTGTTTTTGAAATATTTTAAAAACACTATTCTTTTTCTAGCGAAATTTTCTCGTTACATTAACTCCGATGCAAGAAGCTCGTCGAATGACTCCTGAGAGCGAAAGCTTTGTTTACGACTTTTTAGATGCGAAGCAGCTTTTTGACTGGCCTGTGTAACGCTGTACCTCCGTCCGCACCACTCCTCTCGCCGCAGGTATTGGAGCGGTGCCAAGTAGCCCATGCCCCCCTCACAGGGCGCAGTGACGCAACGTCGACGAAATTTAGTCGGCGTTGATCTCACCCGCGCCCCTTCTCTCCGTCTGTTGGCGAGATGAAGCCGCGAGCCGGCAAGTGCGTGCGCTGCGCGCGCTTCGAGCATCTCGCGGCGAATGTGGACAGCGCGCCTCTGCTTGCCGCGAGATCGCGCCGACAGGTGGGACGCCGTCGCGGCGTGCTTTCCGCTAGTGTCCGCGTACATTTCCTGGCTGTCGCCGGTGTTGCGAGGATTAGCGAAGCTGATAGCGTTCGCGAATGGCGACGTCAACACCGACGAGCCAGGGAAGCCGAACGCAAGCGTCGGAAGTGGAAGACATGACCAGCGACACTGACAATTGGTGCGAGCCAAAAAACTTCTGGCTACGCCCCTGCCTCACCACTGCGGTGAGGGTATGAGCAAACAACACCAGATATATAAATGTTGTTACGGAGATGAAGTAAAGGAAGAGGAAGCACACAAGCTGCTGACAGGCACGCGAGTGTGCCAATCAGCCATTGTGACTCTTGTCTGTGGTTTTTCCTCTGTAAATTCATTTTGTACAAAAGTCACCAACCCCGTAATATATTGGTGGAGGTGCCGGAAAACCATCAGGCAACGGAGCTCCGCAGCGGACGTCACATCGGTTTTCCAGCCATAGCCAAGGCTGACCCCTCTGTGACAACGTCAGCGTCTCCGATGAACACGCCGTCGCAACCATACGTTTTCACGCCACTTAAGGATCCCGGTACATTCTGCGGGACCAATGGCGTCGGCGTTGACGATTGGTTGGCCATGTTCGAACGAGCGAGTGTGCCGGACAGATGGGATCCCACACTTCAGTTGGCTAATGTGCTGTTTTACTTCAGAGGCAGGGCCGAGGTGTGGTATGAAAACAACGAAGAAGAACTCACAAGCTGGGACCAATTCAAAGAAAAGATGCGAAAGGAGTTTGGCAAAACCGCCAGTCGTAAGATCGCCGCAAAAAAAAAATAGCCTGCCATGCCCAATCCTCCACGGAATCGTACCTCGCATACATTCAAGACGTGCTGGCCCTCTGTCGAAGGGCCGAAAGTGAGGTGACAGAAAGTGACTTAAGGTCGGTTATGTCCTGAAAGCGATTACCGACGACGCGTTCAATCTCCTGATGGCTGTTCCACCGTGGACGTGATCATCAAAAAGTGTCGTCAGTTTGAGCAAGTGAAAAATCGCCGCATTCTGCAAACATTCGCCCGACTTCCAAACACCACTGCAACATCGACTTGCGAGGACCAGTCCGCACCACAACGTTCGTCGCCACCGGGAGACCTGATACGCATGGTTCGTCGCGAATTGGAAGCAATGGCGCCCTTGTTGTTCTATTCGCGCAGTACCAATACCACTCCTGTTACTGTTCCTCTTGTTCCAATCATCGTGCGCCAGGAGCTTGAAAGCATCGGAGTGCGTTCAGTGTGCCATATCACCGTACCCAGTGTCAGCGAACGCCCTTTCGCGATGCCCTCCTCCGACCGACGGTTTTCTCCACGTACTCGCAACCCGGCTGAGTGGCGAACTGCAGATGACCGCCCTATATGTTTCAACTGCCACTCCGTCGGACATATTGCTTGTTACTGCCGGAACACATGGTCGTTGGCACCTCGTGCAACGACCAATATGACCCGTTTAGACGGTACCACCCGCACCTTTTCACCTGCCCAAGAGTCCAATGCCGTTGACCATTCCGGAACACTTGGCACAGCCTGCCGCCTTCACCACGTGGGCACCAGTCTCGTTCGTCGCAAATACGTCGCCCATCGTCCCGTTCGCCGCAGCCACGGCGCTTCTCGTCCCCTGTGGCTTCCGGCCGCATCGTCTCGGAAAACGAGAAATGCAGCCCCTGGAGGTTGTGCTGCAATGCCGACTTCCGCGGCGAATCCTCTCTCCGTTCCCACCAGACGAAGTGTAACAGACGTTGAAGTAGACGGTGTACCTGTTCAAGCACTTGTAGACACCACCGCAAGCATTTCGGTCATGAGTTCCAGCCTACGCACACGTTTAAAGAAAGCCAGTGGCTGCTCAAATGCTCCATGTGGCCGATGGCGGCACGCCGATGGTTTTCGGTCTGTGCACTGCCCGCGTAAGTATAAAGGACCACACTACTTTTGTCATTTTAGCCGTGATTGACCACGGCCCTTATGACGTTATCCTAGGCCTGGATTTCTAGTCGAATCATTCTGCTCTTATTGATTGTGCCACCGCTGTCCTTCAGCTAGAGCTGCCTCAGATAGTCGCTGAACCCCACACTGCCCCGCCGCGCCTGCAGGTGCTCTCTTCAGAATGTGCGACTGTCACCTCAGGCAGCCACCTACGTCGTTTTGACCGCACAACCACAGGTTCCCGATGGTGAATACGTCCTCCTTCATCTCGCCGACGTCCTTTTGAGCCGCAACATCGCCATTCCCCATACGCTTGTGACTGTCACTGACAACTGTACCTCACTCCCACTTCTCAATTTCAGCTTGTGCCCTCAAGTGCTCCCTCGTGGCATGTTGTTGGCCAGCGTATCTAATGATGCTGACGAATTCGAAATACCGGCTCTCACCACCGAGATTGATTTACTTCAGTCTCCTGTAGCTAACAGCACCTGTTCTCTGCCAAATCGTTTCTCGAAGATGATTGCACCCGACCTCAATCCTGCGCAAGCCAACGACATCCATAGCCTTCTTGCGTCATATACCGACATTTTTTATTTCGATGACAGACCTCTAGGGCAAACATACACCATTCAGCACCGTATAAACACTGGTGACGACAGTCCTATTCGCCGACGTTCCTATCGTGTCTCTCACACTGAGCGCAGAGTTATCCAAGCGGAAGTTGACAAAATGCTAAACAAAGGTGTCATAGAACCATCAAGTAGTCCTTGGGCCTCCCCTGTCGTCCTTGTGAAAAAAAAAGACGGTACCTGGCGTTTCTGCATTGACTATTACCACCTCAACAAGATCACGCGAAAAGACGTATACCCGCTCCCACGCATCGATGACGCGTTGGACTGCCTGCACGGCGCTACATACTTCTCGTCCATTGATCTTCGGTTTGGCTACTGGCAGATTTCTGTCGATGAGATGGACCGCGAGAAGACGGCCTTCATTACACCGGATGGTTTATACTAGTTTAAGGTCATGCCTTTTGGACTATGTAACGCCCCTGCCACATTCGAACGAATGATGGACTCTCTCCTGCGTGGTTATAAGTAGTCTACTTGTCTCTGTTACCTAGACAATGTGATAGTCTTTTCATCTACTTTCGATAGCCACCTGACCCGTCTCGGTGCAATTCTCGCAGTCTTCAGAACAGCTGGGCTACAACTCGATTCCGAGAAATGTCAATTTGGCCGCCGTCAGATTGCCGTTCACGGCCATCTTGTAAACACCGATGGCGTCCGACTAGATCCCGAAAAGATCCGCGCCGTCCGTAGCTTTCCCGTACCCCGTTCTACATCCGACGTCCGGAGCTTCATCGGCTTATGTTCGTACTTTCGACGTTTTGTGAAAAACTTCGCCGACGTTGCCAGGCCACTCACAGATTTGCTGAAGAAAGATACCACATTCTCATGGGGCCCTGATGTCACAGAACGAGCGCTAAAAATGGGCGCGCCGCCAAATTCTTGCGATAACGCGCGAAAGAGACGCCGCGAGGTCAAAAGAAAAAAAAAAACATCCAAGGCTCCCCGGGGCGCGCGCTCTCCTCTCGGAAGCGTGGCTTCGCCGACGAACCTCCTCACCCCACAACGGCGGCCGAGAAAGCGCTGGAAAGTTCCAGAAGGAAATAGGCGTGGTCAGACAGGGTTGAGTCATCCGACGCGGAGGGCATTCGAACCGTCTCGCCTCTCCCCAGCCTTCGCTGCGTATCGCGCCGACGAAATGACGAGAACTTTCTGGAATGTGGCGCGGAAGGTAGTTAATCGAGCGGCCGAGACGAGAGAGCAGGAGAAGACGGAAGTTAGCGCCAGAGCGCGTAGGGATTCCGCCGTGTAGTCGGCGAAGGTTTTGTCCGTGGAGACAAAGCGGGAGAAGAAGATGATTTCCACCTGAGGGGTGACGGCTCGAGCTACAGGCAAGAGCGTGTGTTTACCGCTATCGAGCGAAGACGCGTGGCAACAGCTGCGTGTGTGAAGCCGACGTGTTTCCGGCGAAGAAATTGAAGCTTGAAGAGTGGCCAATTGAAGACGCGAGGTTTCCTGGAAGAGAAACTTCAGGGGGCAGCGGAACGACAACGCTGGACTTTGAGTGAGTGATTCTCGGAAGAGTATCATTCAGACTTTTGTTCCAAGGACTTTGGACTGAATAGGTTTTCTATCTCTTTAGTCTTTAAGTGTCTTGGTTGTTAAATGCATGCGACTGCATTGTAGTGTGAATTGTTGTCTGTGTCCGTTGTTTTGAGTGTGGGTGATTGTAATGTGTAGTACGTTGGTTTATTGGTGACATATTGTACTCAACTATTGTGGAGTGTGCATACTCGTGTATTGTTTTCGATCTGCAATAATTGAGAATATAATTTTGTTTGTTTATCAACTATCGGCTCTGACTTGTTCTTTGGGCCACAGCCGGCGTCTGCTGGCGCGCCAATAAGGACCACTTCTAAATTGTCCACGCTTTCGTGGTGCGGTTCGGGGAGTCGATACTTCGGCCCTTGGAATTAGCCCGGCGATCGCCTCCCTAATAAACGGGACATGTGTGACACCTGAGCAGGCTCAAGCGTTCACCGCCCTCATCGGCTACTTAACTACGCCCCCATACTTGCCCACTTTAATCCTTCTGCTGCCACAGAAGTTCGCACCGACGCCAGTGGCCACGGTATCGGCGCAGTTCTCGCTCAGTGGCACCACGGCAGACAGTGCGTGATAGCTTACGCCAGTCGCCTGCTTTCTCCCCCTGAGAGGAATTATTCCATGACCAAAAGAGAGTGCTTAGCTTTAGTTTGGGCCATCGCCAAGTTCCGGCCATATTTATATGGTCACATATTCTCCGTCGTTACGGACCACCACGCCCTCTACTGACTGACTTCTTTGAAGGACCCGACTGGGCGTCTGGGTCGCTGGGCTCTGAGGTTCCAGGAATTTTCGTTTAGCGTCAGCTACAAGTCTGGCCTGACCTGGAGAGCAGCGTAATGGCGTTTACTGACATCGGCGATATGCGCATTGAACAACGACGGGATGAGTCAGTGCGCACTATTATCGACGCCATCCAGTCTGTCAGCCATGACACTGAATCCCGTATGTTCGTGCTGCATGACAGCATCCTCTACCGCTGCAACGTCAGCATTGAAGGCTCTGAGCTTCTGCTTGTCATTCCTCGTCATCTACGGCCTGCCATAGCTGAACAACTTCACGACGCACCAACAACGGGACACCTCGGTGTTTCTCGCACATATACATGACCGCGTGCGAAGTCGGTTTTTCTGGCCAGGACTGCACCGCAGTGTGAGTCGATATGTCGCCACTTGCGACCTCTGCCAGCGCCGGAAAAGACCTTCTTTGCTGCCAGCTGGATATCTTCAACCAATTGAAGTCCCCTCTGAACCATTTCATCGCGTGGTGCTCGACCTTCTTGGCCCTTTTCCGACGATGACACTGGTAAATAAATGGTTCGCCATCACCACAGATTATGCGACCCGTTACGCGATAACAAAAGTCATGCCAACCAGTTGCGCCACTGACGTCACGGATTTTCTTCTTCATGGCGTCATCTTGCACCACGGTGCACCCCGACGGCTATTTACGGACCACGGCCGCTCTTTCTTGTCCAAAGTTGTCGACGACCTCCTTCGATCGTGGGCCACATCGCATAAGCTATCTACCGTCTACTACCCACAAACTTATGGCCTAACTGAACGTCTCAACCGCACGCTCCCAGAGGTGATTTCGATGTACGTCTCCGAAGATCATCGTGACTGGGACATCGCGTTGGCTTATGTGAATTTCGAATATAATTGCTCTCGACATGAAACCACGAGATTCTCCCCATTTTATCTTTTGTATGGTCGCGACCCCATATTGCCATTTGAAACCACCTTGCCTCATCTCCGGACTCGCGCCGAGACGGTGTTCCAACACCCGGGGGTCCTGTTACGGAGATGAAGTAAAGGAAGAAGAAGGACACAATCAGCTGAAAGGCGCGCGAGTGTGCCAATCAGCCATTGTGACTCTTGCCTGTGGTTTTTCCTCTGTAAATGCATTTTGTACAGAAGTCACCAACCCCGTAATAATATTATCAAATTGTGACGTAACATAAAAAGAAAATGGAGGTTTACAACATTTATTTGTTTCAGTGATGCCAGCATCGTGAATCGACAATTCCCCCTCCCTCATTTCAGTTACAAACTGAAAACTTTAGCCACTCTGATATACTGGAACAGCACATGCGACGGTGTTAACGATTTGGCCCTTATTGCGACTCATAGAGATGTTCATTAATTGTTGGGGTTGTGTGCCCACTGTCCAAGCGTGTGTACACGTGT
This sequence comes from Rhipicephalus annulatus, assembly GCA_013436015.1. Classification (NCBI taxonomy): domain Eukaryota; kingdom Metazoa; phylum Arthropoda; class Arachnida; order Ixodida; family Ixodidae; genus Rhipicephalus; species Rhipicephalus annulatus. Next base: position 180,544 of record WOVY01001552.1, read on the forward strand.
CACTTTACAGATATGTTTTTCACATTATTGACCGAAGAGAAGGCCCCTGTAATCTCCAATCATTTTCCGAAATTTGGAATTATTGTTGCAGTTCGATAAAACAATTCCCGAAAGCATTTCGTGCAACAAAGTATCAGAAGCTCACCCTGAACGAACCTTGTCTCAATAACACGAAACTGAAAAGCTGTAAGAAAACAACAACTACAAAGGCCTGTTTCTGGTCGAAAACGTACCCAGAAATAATTTTATTGAAGCGCATGCAACAAAACACGAAAAAAGTAAAACAGAAAAATCCAACACTTACAAATGCTCAACTATATAGAGTCTCAACTTTTTGGTCGAGAATGCACCCAGAAATTTTTATCGAAATCAGATTAAACATGGAACTGATATTAAAAATACTATAGGCTTACCTCTTTGGTCGTGAACGCACCCAGAAATAGTTTTATTGAAGTATACGACGTATCATAGAACAACGAAAGGATCCAATATATTTACGAAGGCTACAAGCTTACTTTTTTAAGCGAAAAGAATTTCATCGAAGTGCGACAAAGCAATGAAAAACCCAAAAATATAGCATTTACAAAGGCTATACCTCTGTGGTCGAGAATTCACCCAGAAAGAATTTTATCGAAATGCAACGAAACACAGAGCCGAGAAATTTCAATATTTACAAAGTCTTACTTTTTTGGTCGTGGATGTGCCCTCAAAATTTTATTGGCGTATGACGTAGTGAGTTTATTGCCGAAATAAAACATGGGAAAACAATCCATTATTTCCGGCACTAATAATTGCCTTTGTGGTCGAAAATGCTCCCGGAAAGAATTTCACCGGAATGAAACAGAACATCGAAAAAAAAAATGCACGATTGGCCACGGGACTTTCCTTGGCGCTCGAAAATGCACGCAGAATGAATAACCTTTGTTCTGCGCTTTCCGTGCGCTTGAAATGCTCCTTTGGTCACACCCACAGGCTTGCGTATGAGAGAAGGGGGGGGTGGGTGGAGGTTCCTCCCCTCTAATTAGCTGAGGCGGGTGCCACGTATATTTTTACCATATACCTTTACTCAGCCTGTCATTGAACTGCAAGGCCATCAGTGGCGGATTCAGAGGGAGCGGTAGGGGCGATCGGCGCCCAGAAGTCTGTGTCAGCACCCCCCCCCCCTTCCTTCCCAATTAGGACAAATGAGTGAAACCACTGTCAGCACACATTGACAGTATTTATGCTATGAAGGGTTTTTTTCTAGTAAAAACAAAAAGTCAGTACCACGCCCCCTCTCCAATGTTACATAAGGCAAGCCCCCCACTTCCCCTAAAGTTAGCGGCTGGATCCGCCATGGAGCCATGCAGACTTTTGACGATATTATTGGCCGAGAATCAGTGATGTCGCATTGCAAGATCTGTTTAGTTTTAATTTTTACCCCTGGAAAGCTGAGGACCGAAGGCAGGCCGTTTCAAGAAGAATGTCAGCATTTTCATTCTTGCACCCGCTGCAAAGCTTGATTTCTCTTGGGCTCGAACAAGTTGGGAAGTGGGGTGGGGGGGTGGCTGTTGGTGAGGCACTGCTTTCTTTAGTGGGGAATCTTTCGCATGCCTATAGTCCTTATCTGCACTAACGCCCCTACACTTTGTACCGAAGCCCCCAGTACCGAAGTTACAGAGGCCTTACTTTGCACTCTGAGCCACAGTGTATTACAGTGGCTACGGTGCTCGGCTGCTGACCCGAAGGTCACGGGTTCGACCCCGGCCACAGCGGCCACATTTCAATGGAACAGAAATGGTAGAGGCCCATGCACTGTGCGATGTCAGTGCAGGTCCAAGAACACCAGATGGTCGAAATTTCCGGAGCCCTCCGCACGGCGTCTCTATAGTAACCATATCGACGATATCGTGCACGGCTTTCGGGACGTAAAACCCTATGTACTATCATTTACTACACACTGCTCTTCTCGTGCCTTGTCTAATAAAACGTGCTGCTTCAATGAAATGAACCTCAACCAAATAGTCCTACTTAGCGTCTTGATTCGACAACCCCGAGTGCGCCTGTGACCACATGTAACGGCCATGTTATGTACGATCGTGTGTCACCTATTATATTAAAAAAAAAAACATCCCCTCACTTCTGAATCACACGCAGTCCTGGCATGTTCCGAGATCTCCGCCAGCCCGAAACGTTAGTGCCGTCCAAGCAACGCCAGCCAAACGACTGCTCTGCCATGCAGTTCCCGATGGCGTCACCGCTGTGTGAACGACCGGAGCTTCCGTATCACAGCAAGGAAGTCTTGACGGGAATGAGTCACGCTGTCGCACGTCGATTCCTTGTGGTGAAGAATTACACTGTCTAATGAGGCGAGACAAAAGTGTTCTGTCGTCAAGCACGTGCGAATTGACTCTGCTTCTGAAACAAAACGTTTTAGGTTTGCTGTGTCATCGCTGCACAATCGTATCGCGCTCTTCGATATAGATATGTGGAGATTGACGTACCAATACCACCATATAATTATGAGAGACGCCGTAGTGGAGGGCTCGGGAAATTTCTACTGTATGTTCGCCTCCATCGAAAATGCAGCCGCCGCAGCCGGGATTCGATCCCGCGACGTGCGGGTCATCAGCCGAGTACCTTAGCCGCTAGACCACCGTGGCGGGGTGGGCTCTTCAATTATATGATGCTTTTTGTTTTTTTTTGTCCTATCACTTGTGGCGAACAATCTCATTTTCATAAAAGGAATCCGAAGAAAAATAAGCTATATGTCTATTGTTAGTAAATCACTCCCTCGCGATACCAAGATGGCTATGCTTCCAGCAAGAAGAGAGCATTGAAGGACTCGGGTATAAGCGAGAAGGCGCGCTAAAGAAAATGCGGGCGGTGACGCCACCTTGAAATTCCTGCACCCAACACCATGACCCTTGTTGATATGAAAATCGCGGAGTCACGGAAAATATACGTATCATCCAATATTCCTATCACGAGAAAATATTAAAAATTAGCATGCGATAAAAAGCCTAAGCAAGGTCACGAACACCTCTGAATGATTTCCAGTGAAGTTTAATGATTGAAATATGGGGTTTAACGTCCTAAAACCACCATATGATTATGAGAGACGCCGTAGTGGAGGGCTCCGGAAATTTCGTCCCCCTAGGGTTCTTTCTTTTAGTGAAGTTTAGGCATCAGTGATCATACATGCACTCGAAAATATACGGCTCGTGCGCGTGTTTTTAATAAACAAATGCTGTGAGTTGTGACCGCTAATAGCCCCTTTCTATTCTCAATAGGCTTTTCTGCATGACGTTACATTACTGCGGCGAAAGTAACTTAGCAAGCGCTGATGACACTACACAGCAACAACGAACTGGTTTAGATTGATAACTTTAACTCTGAGAGCACTGATGGCTTTAACTTCACCATGACACTACGCAGTAACAACGAACTGGTTTAGATTGATAACTTTAACTTTGAGAGCACTAATGGCTTTAACTTCACCATCATAGGTTTATTAAAAGTGGGGAAAATTAGGGTCAAAAATGTCATTTTTTAAATGTAAAGGCGTAATCTCCCCGTGTGATGCCACTGATTTCCAAGCGTATTTATCGCATTTTGGCCCCATTGGAATGACAAAATATCATGAAACTTGATGAGTCAAGTCTACGTCTCCCTAAAGGGACAATGTCTTTCATATTCATTGATTAGAAAGTGACGTCACGGCGAAGGGCGCGGAAACTTCAAAGTGGCCTCCCTCCACCCCCTCCCCATGCATATTTTCTTTTCGTGCGTTTTTTCACTTGCTATATAGACGAGAGCACGCCTATCTCGCACCCAGGCGTGTTCGGCGGTATACTATTGCTCCCATAGACGCCATAGTTTGCTTTGAACTGCCAAGGCGTGCCTCGCTAGCATGGGAAGCAGTGGCTGTTGCACTTTAAAACGTAAAAAAAAGCGCCTGTTCACGCTGCGCCATCTTATAATATAAGTCTTCTGGGTACCATTGCGCCGTCTTTGGATGCATCAAAAACAACCAGCGCAAGAGTAAGATATTACTCAGAACTGTCTGTGAAAATCCCAACACGAGGCGGCAACCGTGCCGGCGTGTTGGTTTCCGATTGCACAGATTTCCATCCGCAAAATAAAACGCCGAGCTCCGCCGCCAGTGGATATAACCACAAGTGACAGGAAAAACTACAAGTCCAGCAAAAGTGTGTGAGTAAATACAATTATTGCGTTTACTCTAGCGCGACGCCAGCTGTTCCGCTTAATCGAAGCGATTTGCATGCAGTATGCCTGTATAGTATGGGGCGCCAAATCATTGCCATACTCTTCCGCAGGCTGCATGCCAGTAATAGGTTAATTACGACTCACGCGTGGATGCAAGCACCTCGCACGTATACCATTGTAACGGCGTACTCTATAGCGATGCACTGAGACGTGAACGGTGCGAAAAGCATAGCTTTCAACTCAGTCGAACTGCGGCATGCCTTGACTCACTAGGTGAATCTGTGCTTTCGGTTGGCGCCACCGTGTTTTTAAATCTTATTCTGGCTGGCACTTCCGCACCGCGTGTGTGTTCCCAGTGCCCGGCATGAGTGGCAAATGATAAACACATGCAGTGGATGAGCGCAAGTGGGAGCGAAATTCTAGAGCTACGTTGACGCCGACTTACAGCACCAATTCTGCCTTGCCACAGCCAAGGCATGCCGCAGGGCAATTGAGTCGAAAACAACACTGTTCGCGTTTCTTTCAATCGCAGTAGTACGTACCTGAGAAGTTGCTTCCGTAGTCTGCAATGCACGTGCTGTAGACATTCCGGACTGCCGAGGACGGTCTCCTGGACGTTTTAAGCGAAATCAGCACAAAATTCAAGGAGAGGAAGAGCGCGTAACATGCTTACAGCCGGACTCGGGTTGGTCAGTTTCGCGTTTGAATTGCGGAGCGTTTGCTCGCGTGGCAGTGCCTCGGTGTTGCTTCGACGCGCCTGCAACAGATGGCGCGACGCGCTTTTCAACATCTAGGGGCTTTATTCAATATGGCAGCACACTCTGAGGTCGCTCTGTTCTGGTGTATAAGCGTCTTCTCGCAACAAGTGTGGTGTTTTTGTCATTTGTTATTTTCGCATCGCGATGATGGGCTTCGGCCGTCGCGATAGAAGGGCTGGAAGCTGTGCCCGTCCCCAACAACCACCCATGTTGACGTTGTAAGGTCTATCTCGTGCGGGCCTCGTCATCCACCTTTCACAGGATGCCTGATGCGCGAGGACATGGCTTACATAAACGTCTAAACAAGCACGAATCCAGCGCTACGACACCATCACCCGTTTACCATGCATCACCATATCATACGGTCTTCGATATTTTCGCGCACAATCTCGGAGGCTGTAACGAGTGACGGTCTTGCCCACGCTAAAAAAAAAGAAAAAGAAATCGAGCAAGATCGGCGTTTTTTTATCGCACAACAATAATCGTCATTTGGCTTGCCTGGGCTTTCTTTCTTAAAAACCCTGCGCTGGACACTTTACTATCAGAAATGCTGTGTAACAATAATAGCCATGTAATTCGTGACCTGATACTAGTACTGGGCTCGCGGCGATAATGCAAGGAAAGGAACGCAAAATAGATGACGATTATTTTTGTGGGACAAAAGACGCCATTTTAACCCACTTTTCTCTTGAAATTCGTATCTGCGCGGTATTGTACGTTCGTATTAAACATCGCGAGGTGAAAATAAGTTTGCAACATTCATACTTTATTATATAGCAAGTCAATGGGCCTTAGTCGGGACAAAAAAAAAATTCGTATCACCCGAGATTCGTACGAGCCATGAAGAGCGTATGAGAGGAAGGGGGAATTCTCGAGCCTATACCCCCATCTCCCTGGATACGAAAGTGAAGTGGCACGTGTCACCCAGGAGATTTTTTCACCGGAAAGTAGACAAACACCATACCTGATGCGCTCAAGTCTCCTGTACTAACTTACAAAAGGACGTTGTGCATACACTGCATTGCGTTCCCGGCTTGTATAGGACCGGGAGCGCTCCGGCTGTGAGGCTGCGAGCCAGTGGGCCCGGGCGTCAGCCTCTAACCATGCAAGAGTCTTCAATTTTGCATGACACGAACACATAAACGTACACGCACGAAGAAATGAGGCAAACCCAGTAACTTCTTGTCCTCTTTCCTTCGCACCTCCAAATTTTATCAGGCGAACATAAAGGCTCGTTGAACGCCAAAAAAAAAAAAAGGTACGACACTAGCTGCGGGTATGTGTTCCTGTAGCTGGGGGAGTGCAATAAGAACCCTCGGGATCCTCACAATAAGGACCCTCAGGAATGGGGCCAGAGTTCTAAGTACAGGTGTAGGTTGTGTACGGGTCGCCTCGACCGCAGCCTCCTATACGAAGATACGCAAAGGATCTGCAGCAGCAGATGTTTGTCTTGCAACGCAGCTTTGCAAATAATCTCTGAAGAGATATCGGTACGCTATATATGAAAGTGGCGGTGGGCGTAGCGGTGTGCAGGGTAACCCTTCAGGGTGGGGTGGCAAAAAATCGTCGCAACCCGCCCCCCCCCCCTCTATACTTCAATCTATGACTTTGTGCCCCCTTTTCAGGAGACTAGGGGGGCGGTCGCCCCCTGACCCCCCTTTGCGCACGCCCATGGCACTGGGCCTTGATGCCAGCGCTTATGATTGAGTCGTTCGGGTTAGAGGTTTTCGTGCAGGAAACGCAACTGCGCTGCCACAAGGGCGGCGACAGATTTACTTCTGCATCACCGTGACCTGTCGACCTGAATACCCTTCCTGACAGCCCGTTGCTCATCCTGCGCAGTGTGTAGGCTGCCAAGACTTGCAAACAAATGCGTCTAAAAGCCCACTAAAGTGACACAACCGTGGATAGATTCTGGATTATAAATTATTTTTCGAAAACACCCCTGTCGTTGATTTAACCACTACGGATTTATAAATACAAAAGGAAATGAAGGCCAAAGTCTTATTTCTTTATTTTGTGACGAAATCTCTGAAGGGGGATGTCATCGTGACGTCACACATTTCAAGGTACTTTTATCTCGTCCTGGTCACATTGAATCAATTCTCAAGGGGCAATTTACTTCGGTTCCAATGATCGAGAAAAACGTCGTAACCAGCAGACACCTTCGGAATCTGTGACGTGACAGCGAGTTCAAAGTGGCGTCGGCATCTGCAGTTTCGTTTATAGCGCCATTTTCCGCCTACGAAGAGCGTCTTCCCGCAGCAAGATTTGTAGGTTTGGTTTCGTAGCTTATTTGCGCTACCGGAAACTAGATGAAGTGGCCGCAAACAACGGCACACACAGCTGTAAACCAGTTCGCACCCTTAAGGGTGATTTTCATGGCTATAGTAACATTCTACTATAAATGTATTTTGTCAAATCAAAACGCCCATGTCATGAGCGTTTTGGTGTTTCAAAACATGGATGTATTGACATGGGTGTATTGGTAACTCAAAACACCATTATTGTAGGGTGTTAGTTAAAGACACGCAAATCACCTTTAAGGGTTCAAACTGGTTAACAATGCTCACATACATGCAGTAAAAACTACAAGGGCCACCTTCTTGCTCACATTCGGGTGGAGAGACTCGAACGCATCAGTGGTCATTCTTCATGTTCGCCATTTCTCTCATAGGGTCAAGGAAATTGCTGCTAAACACAATTTAGATGTTTTCTCAGCATTTCAAAGGTTGGAGGGACTTTGCCGAAAGGTTAACGCATCTAAAAGTGAAGAGAAGCGCAACGATTGCCGTGCAAGCATAGGCATGGGTTTATGAATTGCACAGATGGTGTTGCGTACTGCGTTCCACTGTCTTCTGCATTCCACCACAACTATGAATGTTCATGGTTAACTCATCCTGGTAACGTGGCCATGCCCTGCGCTGCGATTGAATGCAAGCCAACTTTCACGGGCACAAAAGCGCGCATCTGATCAAACGGAAAGAGAAATTACTCAGTATACTTTTATCCACAAAAGTGAAAGATGCGTTAGCTCAACAACGATCACTATACTAGCTGATGTATAACATTGATGAGAACTAATAGGAAAGCATAGTTGATATTATTGTGAAGAAAGAAAAGCGGACGTAAAGATAACTTACTTCTCGCAGTGTCTTGCGACCTTCAAATTACACGTTCGATGCTCTACCACTGAGCTACGGCGGCGGTGGTCGCCAGAAAAGCTTGCGTGGGGACATATTGAGAGGCAGCGCTGCAAAGTTGAGGTCAGAAAAAAAAAACCTGTATTACAGACAAAGTGCATCTAACAAACAAGTTTATTGAAACGAAAGAGCAAAAAAAAAAAAGAAGGGGAGGGGTGACATAAAAAGAAGAGGTCATTTAAGAAAAACCATGCATGATCGTACAACGGTTCTATCAGTGCATTTATCGAGTTCTATATTTTCGTTTTCTCTGCTTCGTACCTGTCTGTATCAAGCATAGCAATACTGTTTAGCGAGGCAAGTGTAAATTTAATCGGAACACCATTGCTATCTTTCATACAGGTACACGAAGTAGAGAAAACTAAAATATTGAATTCTATAAATGCACTCTTTAGATAGCACCCTTGCAGGATCATGCGCGGTTTGCCTTCAGCGACCACTCCTTTGTATGTCACCCCCCCCCCTCCTTTAGGCTTTTTCATCTCAATAAATTCAGTAGTTAAATACGCGTTCTCTGTGTAGCCAAGTTTTTCATTTCTTCAACTTTGCAGCGCTGCCTTTACCACCGTTAGCCAGCGCCATCAGTAGCTATTACGGCGTGTGTGAAACATTCTATCTTGTTTCTTTTTTTGCCTGTTCACGTCACGCAGCACGTGATCTTAGATGAAGTGACCACAGAAAAAGACACACAAAGGGTGAGTCACACAATGTACTGGTTGGCAGCTGACCAATAATCCCTCGTATACTAGTTCAATGCATCAAGTCTGCCAGAACGAGATTCTTGATATGAATGAAAGAAGAGTAAATTTAAGGGGTCGATCGTTTTCATGTGTAACATGTGCTTTCTCTGTTTCGCTTTATTTTTAGTTCTCGCTTTTATTTTCTCGCGTCATACATATATATGCGAGTGGCATAAAAATAAAACAGTTGTTGCGCATCAGCTTGCGTGTGTATTTTTCATCTAGTTCCCGGCAGCATTCGTACCAACTAACTACCATAGCTGCTTTACTTGCGTTTGGAGTTGAGTACTAATACGAGAAATTTTTTTTCTAGATTTACGTTCAAGCAAGCAAGCAAGCAAGCAAACAAGCAAGCAAGCAAGCAAGCAAGCAAGCAAGCAAGAAAGAAAGAAAGAAAGAAAGAAAGAAAGAAAGAAAGAAAGAAAGAAAGAAAGAAAGAAAGAAAGAAAGAAAGAAAGAAAGAAAGAAACCTTAGGAACCGGCTTTATTGTGTGCCGATCGAGTCGATCGACGCCTTACCATCCCACACGAAGTTACTTGAAGTTTGAAGTTTATTTATTTTGCTTCCATTACAGAAACTTTACGGTGATAGCCCAAGAGCACTCGCTGTCAGAATGAAATGCCATTCAAACGCTACGCCAAATCAATTCAACGTTGCTGCACGACACTGATCGATTTCCTTTATTTTCCTCTTTCACAACGCTATTAAGGACATGACCTAGTCCTTGCACGGCCGAAAACACGCACATCTGTTGGAAACAATGGGGAATCCCATTTCGAAATGAAAATCGGCGTTAATATGAGCACATGGCGCGCGTTACACTCGTGGTGAAAGCGGTGTTTTCGCTCACACAACATTGTCGTGGCTGTATATACTGCCGAGGAACTCGTCACGGCTGCGTGGTTGGCACACTCATTGCTGCCGGACTTTGGACATGCGCGCTTACAGCCGCATTCGTGTTTGCCCTCCCTTTTAGAGGAAAGTAAACACAAGATGTCAAACAACGACAGGAGCCTTGTCTCGGAGGAAACGGGCCTGAGTGAGAGCGAGGAAGTGCGTGCTGACGCATTCATCGGTGTTCCAAGCGAACCCGAGACTTTGTCCTTGGGGCGCGACGCTCTCTCACGAGGGAGAGGCAGAGTCACTGCGACAGCTAGAGATTCAATGAAGCGTGCTGGCTCATCTTTGTATACGAACCGGCGTATAAAGGGACGCGCATCCGACCAGCGTTCGAGATTCGATCTGAGCGTGTGCTATTGTTGTCGCGATAGGCGGGCGCGTGTTCTATTGTTGTGGCAGGCAGAAGCCACTCCCTACACCAGGTGAGTTGCCTTGCTCTTTTGTACGTATATTTGGGAGCACGCTGTGCACTCCGCGGACTGCACGTTGCCTGAATGCGCATTGGATCATCGAAATTAACGAGCGCCATATTTATTTACGCTTTCTTTTTGTCGTTTTACACGCGTTGCAGAAATGCGGAAGAAAAAAATTAAAAGTGACGCTACCTATAGATAAAAAAACTCATGTCGCGTGTGCCGACTCTCAGATACATTAAACAATAATCTTTAAAAAATAAAACGTACATTCCGTAGTAGATATAAGACATGCCAGAAAGGACATTTCAAGAAGCGACATGCAGTGCTGCCACATCAAAATTTCCGTATCAAATCACCGTGACGTCAGATTACGGTGACGTTTTGGTCGATACTACTGTTAAAAGGACAATTGCATGACATCGGAAAGTAAACGAAAACGAAGCTAACGGCCAAGTAGTTATACGGGAACTCGATTAACAAAAATGTACGAAGAAAATTTTTCAAAATTAGTTATTGCCATTATGATGCCAATAAAGAAAGGGGAGATAGGGAGAAAGAAACGTGTAGGGATATTAGTTTTCGACAACATCATAGAATAAAATCTGAAAAGGCATTGGTTTTCGCAAACAAACAAAGATGTACAATGTACATTTGCTTATAGACTGTGAAGGAGAATTTTCAGAGCGGCCAGCAGAAAGTAAGGGCTGATTCTCGGCCTGTTCTCCATCTTAGTCCAATATCTTTGAGATGCGCAGGCTGCACGAACTGCACTGCCGCAGAATTTTGTAAGTATATACACAATTCCCATAAAATTACGCGAAACTTAAAAAAAAAGAAATGGTTCATCGGGTACAATAACTACACTAACGCAGTAGATTTGAACGTCGCGCTAACTGAAAGAGACACCGAAATGAATGTTTAATACAAGTGTATACGCGCTAGCGACTAATACGCTATTTATCGTTGTCGTGAAACATCTGCTCGTTTTCACAGCGTGGATTCTCTTCACTTGCTACGAGGCTCAGGACAATTAGACGGCAGTCACCCGGCTAGGACATTTAATGATGAATGCTAAAAAAAGTACCCGAAGAGAACTACTAATGTTGGGAACTTTTGAAGAACTTCCATGTTCAATATGCTCATGTTCTAAATGATGTGGTTCTTCCCCCCCCCCCTCCTTTGTTCTTGTATCAGACGCATCTGTTCTGCATTAAAAACACAGGTGAAGCGACGAACGCGCAGAAGAAATTGAAATTCTGCATATTTTCAAAACGCAATGTGTATACACGTGACATATCATTGCTCGTTTCACGTTGCGCAGTTCACAGAAGCAAAATATTTGGCGCCTACTTGTCATTGTTGACTGTATCTCTCTCACACAAACACACGCACACAAACACACACGCGCGCGCGTTTGTACACGTGTCTGTGAACACTTCGTATTACAGAATTACAGCAAAACAATGCGGTGCTTGCATTTCAGCGCACTGTTGGCTAATATTTAGGGAATGGTTACGCGTTATTAAAGTCGGAAGAAAACCGAAGTTGTCAGATAACCGCACAATTTGTCCATTGATTAACAGAAAGTCACTCTGCTGCATTTAGGGGCGTAGTCAGATTTTTTTTTTTGGGGGGGGGGAGGGGGCGGGGAAGCCACTGCTTTGATTTGACGTGGGGCTCCGGCGGGCGGATTTGGTGGAGTGTCATATTGTGTTACGTCTGCTAGGCGCGAAAAACGTTCGGGAGGTGGGGGCGCAGCCTGGTCTGTCACCTTCTTGCTACACCACTGGCTGCAATTAATGCGACGTGAATGGTACATTGAATATTGATTGTGTACATACATACATAATACCGTACAAACAATGGCTCGTACAAACTTGCTTCAAGGGGGGGGGAGGAAGTCGCTGAAAAACGCCTATCTTAATTACTTTCGATAAAACCCACCCCTTCATCTAAATTCCGAGGGCAGGGCATTTGGGCGCCTCTCCTAGCTATGGGTCTGATACAGACATGCATGCGTACATACTAAGGCATCTTCATTGAAGGATAGCCCCCCATAAATAGAAAACCACCTATACCTAAAGACTTTCCAGCAACCCATTTGTTTACGGAGCGTATGTGCACAAACATGTGTACGTTAGATTTCGCGGTGCGCACATAAATTAGGCGTATAAATATACGTTCTCTTGGTGCGACCGAGACAAAGCGGGCAAGCGTGCGTGATATGTACACCCATGGTTTCTACAAAAACTAAGTAACCTTCTAAAGTAGTCATGATGAACGTAAAGGGTCTGTCACATCTGCGCAGGCTCAGTGAATCGTCAACCATGGTCTCCAACGGGAAGGGAAAGTCCTGTGCTCTGCTTTTGCTGCTGACACTGCTGTCTGCGGTGCTCGTCGCCGATGTTCGTGCCCGGAGTGCGCTCCAGCGTCGGGACCAGCCGGGCGGAGGCTTGATCGACACTCGTTTCTGGCAGGGGATTCTTAACAAAACGCTGGACGGCAACGTGGAGCAGGCCTTCAACATGGTGATCGGCCGCATGTCCGACGACATCTCCGGCGCCATGAGTAAGCCATTCGCGAATCCACGGAAAGGTCGTTTAACCATCGCACAGTAACTTATAGTGCCAACTCCTGCGCACATTTTAAAAGACGATATTGATATTAGTATGACTTGTGATTGGTCCCATTGTCACACACGATGCCAACTTAAGCGCTGTGGCGTTTCCAACGGCGAGCGGGAGCACCTCCCTTTCTGCACTGTGGTACGGTCGAAAGTACAAAGGCTGACGCACACTGGCTGTGCTGCCTTGGCAGCGCATTTCCGGCGGACAGGCATATTTATCACAGTTCAAACGGGATTATGGTGGCATCCAGAGAGTCGTCATTGAAAAAAGTTTAGCTCATCCCTTCACTCTCTTCGCTATCACTGTCATCCAAGCTCCGCTGCGCTCAGCATTCATTATATTTCGTCCTCGAGGAGCCAATCCTTTGCACGACTTTGCCGATGAGCAATACAACACTGCAGAACCTCTTGATAACGCGATATCAACAATGGGCATTGTGACATACGCGCATTCACACGTGCACGTCATTGCGGTTGGTGTTCGCAGATCGCTTCACCGGCTTCCTCGACACCGTCAGGCGGAATGTCACATCGGTGATACAAGATGGCATGAGGACAAGGAACACAGCAACATGAGCTGTTGTGTCGCAACGATCAAGGTACGTATACGGAGACTATAACTCTAGGTATTCTGAGACGTCCGCAAGCTCAGATTGAAGCACAGAATAATTATGCGTGTGTACGTCTACACAGCGAGTTGATTTAACGAAATAATAGCGAGGCTTGAATTATTTCGTTAATTTGAGCAATTCGTAAAATTGAGAAAGTCATTCTTTCCAGTCCTTCGAAATCTACAATGGTAACGTATAGCGACACCCGAAAGCTAACGCTGTATCTTATTTTCCGCTTACCCACGCCTCATCGAAAAAGGTCCGCGTGGTGGCTCTACATGTTCCCACGACCCCGTGTGCGTGCTTTTCAGACAAGGTATACGGTAGCTGATAAGGCGGAAAGTACTAAGGCAGTGATTGCCTAAGTAATGAACTCGCGACGAGACGAACCATATCTTGCATAAAGCACCAAAACCAATGAGAGCCCAGTAGCGTTCCGTTGAAGGCATACAGAAAGACAATAAATCACAGCACTCCTAGCCCCCATGCAATACGCTTGAACGCTACCGACTGCTGGGACCATTGTTTCGCGCATAGGCGCGGCGTGTGGCCTCGTCAGAATAATACCAGGGCCACGACTAGTGCGGCTAGTTGTTTTAACGCACGTGATATAGATTTGCAGTGCAAGCTCGAAGGAAAACCCTTCTATGTAGCATGTAGTAGTAGTAGTAGTAGTAGTAGTAGTAGTAGTAGTAGTAGTAGTAGTAGTAGTAGTAGTAGTAGTAGTAGTAGTAGTAGGTAGCCACCTCTCGTTTAGTTTTTAGAATGTCCACTGAATGGCGGTACTTGTATTTGATGAATATATGATCGAAAGATGCGAGATGGCGGTACTTGAAGTGTTCACTAGATGCACGGACGCATGGACGGATAGACAGACGGACGGTCGCACGGAGGGACGGAAGCAAGAATGAACCGACGGACGCTTCGCCCCACTCATCATTATTCACTCCGTGGATATGCTATGATTTTCTTAGATGCAAAAGCACCTTATGCTCGGGGCAGTGTCCATTGTGCAGCGTCTGCACGCATACTGCGCATGCGCGAACTCTCCCCTCTCCTCGCGTGAGCACGAGGAGGTGGCGTGGAAGAGGCGTGAACGCTTCCTCCCCTTTTCTTCTCTCGCGTTTCCTTCTTTCCGGCACAGCTGTGCGCCCGTATATAATGCGGCGCTCGCTCGCTCCTTTTGCCCTCTCCTTCGCAACGGCGCTATGTACGCTCGCGAAGCTGAACGTAAACGGCAACGCCGGCAAGCGAATATCGAAGCTGCGAAAACGCGCGTTCACCATGATTTCGTCCTTCTCCCTCTGTGAAACGGTGTGCGAAATGCCATGAACAGCGTCAACGTCGTCGCTAATTGCAGCGGCAGCGCCACTGCCGTGCAGTAGAGAAAGGCTCGGCAAGCGGTAATTAAAATGCCTCGATAACCACCGTTTAAAAAGTCACATAACAGAAACGCAAACTCAATGCGACCCCCCCCCCCCCCGAGATGATTTCACATTCCACCATGATTGCCCGTAGGGGTGATGATGTGTAATTTTTACTAACCTGTTCCAAGAAAAAGCTTCGTTAAGCCGCAAAGTTAAATTCGGTAATTTGAGACGACAACATAAAGCCCTATGGGCATCTGATGTCCGGAACTTTGTAATATCGGGTTAACTGTATGAGCCGTAAAGAATTACTAAAAGCGAAGGTTTGAATCTTCTCCAAGCTTACTCTAATTTCATCGTTGCATTCAACCACAGCAGCGGCCTTTCCCACTGGTCCCAAATGACAAAAACAGATTGTGTACATAAATATGAACGTGGCATTAACATTTTCTTTTGTAATATCCCTACTGAAACGTTCCGTATGAAATCTTACGGAAAATATATGGACTCCGTAACATTTCCTTATGCTACATACGGAAAACATAAGGAGTTTTATGGAAATATACGGAAGTTGTATGGCATTTACGGAAAGCTTCTTATGGAGTATACGGAAGGATAAGGAAATTGTATGGCGTATACGGAAAGCTTTTTATGGAGTATACGGAGAGATAAGGAAACTTATGGAGCATACGGAGAGTTCATTATGGAAGATATGGAAGGATAAGGAAAGTGTATGGAGTGTACAGAAGCTTTCATAAGGAAAATGCAGAATGTAAGGTCTTACAGAAATACACAGATTTTGTAAGGTGCTTACGAAAATGTGCAATAGTGTATGAAAGGCATGTGGATTGTTGCAAAAATGTGGAAACTGTACAGTTGTTGTCACATTTTCAGCAGGAAATCCGAGCTCTATAAAGTTTTAAATGAATTCACAGTGACATATGTAGTACAAAAGAATAACGCAGGCTAGTCTGTGTTGTCAGTCACCGCTGTTCGCCCTTTTCCAGAATGAATACAACTTCTGCAGATGACCAGGTGCTAAAGTCTGTCAAACAGAAAATGTGTCATTCACAAGGAATGACAATAACTGTCAATTTACTTGCATGCTGTCACACGAAAACAAATCAAGCAAAAAAGCATAACTTTAAGGGCTTGTTTTTTGGTAGAAACAATAATAATGAGAACTAAATTCAATGTGAAAGAACTTGTCAATATTAATGAAACTGTTCTCATTAACATTGGCAAAAAGAAATGTCATTTTAAAATATCGACCATGAGCTTAGCTCTCCTGAGCACCGACAAAAGAAATGAAAATCTATGAAAACTAATTGCATGTAGCCTAAAAATAATTTTTATTAATAGTATGTGCTCCTACACTATAAATACAGCTATACACAACTTGCCACAGCTTCACGACAGAAACGAGGTAGGGGCAGAGGGAGTGGTCAGAAAAATAATTAAGTATGAGAGCACAACTGATATGTACGGACATATAATGGTGCTTATCACTGATGCTCGGATGGTCGTGTATAGAGCTGGGTTGTTTTGAGATTTTCAAAAGCATTGTTTCAGACCACCATGCAGATTACGCTTTAATTGTAGTGCTACATAAGACACAACTTATGGGCCAGCTTTAATGAATAAGAAGATTATAGGTTAAACAAATGCTTTAAAATATATCATATCATGGCTGCATGGACGCATACAAGCTATGTAAAGCGCAATAAAGTGAGGACGCATGAGCTTCTCTTGATGCTTCAGTTCTACATAGATGCTTCAACTGTGCTGCAAAGAAATATAACCAATATCTGTGTGTGCAACATTGTCCATTTTAAACTATTTATATGTATATATATAATTCCTACTGCGAGTTAAGCTACGTAGCACTCCATAACTCTTCCTTTTATTAAAGGCAATTTTTCAAACAATCAACGTTATTCATTTTCTGTCTCATGACTTCGTGCCCGCAATTCTTGGTTTGGCTCGATCACAATTGTGCAGCCCTTATTTTGGAGGAATCAAAAAACATCAACCAAAATATATTTTGGAACTGCTTCTCGGTGATATTGCCTTCCCTCAGCTGCCACAGCTTGAGATGAGTCATATAGCAAGTCTCGCGCATACCTAGGGCCTACCCTTGAAGAAACTGGTCTGGCTGTGAAATGCTCAGTTTTATCTCAAGTAAATTTTTTGGTTTGAGTTATCTCACTTCTCGAGTCCCTTCACAATCAAGCAGACCCAATGTTCCCCTTAGTCCTTACTTTTGGTAGATTATAAAATAAATTAAAAAATTAATAATGAAAATAAAAATACTAATAACTGTTGCGCAAAAAAACACAGTCCCACATACGTACTTGAACGCAATAGTGCTTTTATTTTGTTTTAGAACCTAAGGCATTAGAAAAGATAGCAGTACAATAAAAACGTTGAAAAAACAAAAACAAAAAAGAAGTTAAACTTGGCGGGATTCGAACCTGCGCCACTTAGTTGTGCTCGGGTACGTGAACCGAGTGCATTAGCTTGCTGAGCTATTCTTTTTTTTTTCTTTATTTCCGGTAAACTTCACAAACGGGTTACTAAGATATATTACAATTCACTACATACAATACAAAAAAAACTTAAAACTTAACTATAACACATCGCATCCTAGAATTCCTTCATGGTCAGTAGGGCTTCTACCCTTTCTACCCACAAAGGTACACATTCGTCTGTTCTTACTACCTCAAGAAATCTTGAGATGCTTTCCTTAAAATACTCTCTTGCTGGTCTTCTGTCTGGGTCACAATGAAATCCAGCCATTCTAGAGCGCCATATACTGTGCAAGGCAGTCATCATGAGAAAATCGAAAGGTAATCCATCCTCGTTCTCTATTGCCAAATACCTGATACCATGAGGGTCTAACGGAAACTCTTTTTTGATTGTCCTTTGTAATACGTCCCAAAAATAAACTCCTTCCCAACAGTGCAGGAAAACATGGTCAATAGTTTCCGGTTTCTTACAGATTAGACAGTGAGATCCCCAAGGCATATAAAACCCACGCTCCTCTAGGAAGGTTCTTACAGGAAGTGTTCCAGTGTGTAATTTGAAAAAGAACGTTTTCGCGCTTGGAGCTGCTGGCATTTTTTTTTACTCGTTTAAGTACGTTCTGACCCTTGCGTGCTGTATATAGCGCTCTGTACAGTGGGACGGGAAGCATCGTGTCACATAAATCTTTGTACAGTTTTTTCTTTCCAACAGACCACAGATAGTCAGTTGAAAAGCGAACACACAAAAACCGCACGCTGGGCACTACTTCCTTCATGTATCCTTGCACAGCCCCTGGGGTAACATGGGTGCTCACAACAAACTCGGGCAACAGTCTACTTAGTCTTGTTTGACACACTGTTAGTAGGAAAGGATCTCTCGTCTCACGAAAAAAGAAAAACCTATTTACTAACTGCTTGAAAAACAGATGTCCTAGCCCAAGGCCTCCACACTTCACCCGTCTAAACAAATTCGTGCGACTGCACCTTTCCCAGTTAGACCCCCACACAAATATTGCAAACACCCGATGTAATTTTTGCACATTGACCCGGGAACAGTACAGCACTTGCATCACATACCACAGCTTAGACACAAAAAACCAGTTGCATGCAGTAGCCCTAGCAAACATGGACAGATAAGTTGCATTCCACCTATTCGCTTTTTCTTTAATTTCTTTCGTTTGCTGTGTCCGATATTCGTCAGTACTTTTGTATGACTCGAGCGGTACTCCAAGATATTTAACTGGCGTTCTTGTCCACTTAATCGCTGCGAAAAATTCTGGTGTTGAAGGCCAATATCCATGCCAGAAGCCGAGGCATTTACCCCAGTTTATGTGGCTTCCTGTAACCTCGGCGAAATATTTAGAAACTCTGATTGATTCTTCAATACCGACATAGGTAGTGCTACAAATCGCAACATCATCAGCATATGCGAGTAGTTTGACCTCTGAAGATTGTACTCTAAACCCATTAATGATGTCATTCTGCAATATCGACTGACATAAAGTTTCAATATAGATGCAAAACAAAAGTGGACTAACAGGGCAACCTTGACGCACTGAGCGCTCGATTCTTATGGGGGGGCCCAATGTCTTGTTAATAATTAGTCTCGTACTACCGTTCCGATATGCCATGGCTACTCCGTCAATAATTATCTTACCAACATTAATGTGCTTCAATACTTCAAACAAAAGAGCGTGGGAAACGCAATCAAACGCTTTCTCCAGATCCAGCTGGAGTATGGCAACACGAGCATGACAGGTGTCAACACATTCGAGCACGGATCGCATTTTATGAACGTTAGTAACTATGGACCGACCTTTTATTCCACACGTTTGGTGTGGACCGACGATATCTTTTATTACTGACTGAAGTCTGGCCGCCAAAATTTTCATTAATATTTTGTAGTCTACGTTTGTCAGTGCGATTGGCCTGTACGCTGTGACGTGCCTGAGCTTTTCAACCTCGTCTGTTTTCGGAATCAGAACGGTACGCGATTCACCGAAGGATGGTGGTAATTTCTTTTCCTCATATGCCTCATTAAAAACGCCCGCAAGTATTGAAGACAATTCGCTTTTAAAACATTTGTACCACTTGGCACAAAGACCATCTGGTCCAGGAGATTTCCCAGGATTTAACTTATCAATCGCCCGTTCAACTTCAGATGCAGATATAGATAATTCCAAAGCGTTTTTCACTTCCTCACTCACTTGCGGCATGAGTCCTAAATATTCGTCTTTAAATCTTTCTAGGTTTGCCTGTCTACACGCAAAAAGGTTTTCAAAATGACTTGAAAATACGGATAAAATGCTGCCCGTATCAGTTACTTCGTGACCATCCTTCTCTATTTTTTCGATATGATTCCGTCGAGCGTTCGTTTTCTCCACCCCTAACGCTCTTTTGGTTGGCGTCTCTCCAGCCGCTAAAGCCTCGGCCCTAGCACGGACGAGTGCACCGCGGTAGCGTTCCTCGTCATGCAGTGCAAGTTTCTGCTTAATATTGCGTATGTCAATTTTATATTCTCCCGGTTGCTTGCACTCCAAGTCTATTAGTCTTTCCAAAGTCTTTCGGAGTTCTTTTTCTTTCTTTTTCCTTTCATAACTCAATGCGCAAGAACGATCAATAGCTTTTATTTTTATTCGCTGCTTGAACTCTTCCCATTGTTCTGCAAGTTTAGCTCCATCATCTATTTTTATATCATTGATGCAGTTCATAACCTGATCTAAGAAATATTCGTCAGTGATCAAAGTTGAATTCATTTTCCACAGCTCCCATGAGAAAGTTCCACCTTGTGTTTTCTCTCCCATATCACATTTAACTAAACAATGATCGCTAAAGTGTATTGGGTAAACAGCATATGTCTTGCAGTGGGCTATTAATTCAAGCGACACGTAAATGCGATCAAGGCGCGCATGGCTATTCCCCTGAAAATGTGTGAAACGCACCTCCCGCGTTCCCTCCATACAGTTGCCCACGTCTTCTAACTCGAATTGAGTAACGACGTCCGCTAGCGTCCTACTACTTTTATCGTAATTGGTGCGTCCATTTGCTCGATCTCGCCCATTGAGGACGCAGTTAAAATCGCCAAGTAATACAGACTTCCTTTCCAAAATAAAGTGCTGCTTTAGGTTTGAAAAAAAGAGTGATCGCTCCTCACAAATGGTTGGTGCATAAATACACACTATACGCCACTGACATTCATTGAATACAAAATCACAGAAAACCAATCTACCAGATGGGCAAGCGAAGGTATCTTGCACTACCAGACCCGGTAACTTCTTAATGAACAAAACGCAGCCTGCAGACGTGCCTATTGCTTGACTTACAATAGCGTGGTAACGCGCCGTAAACCTCAGCACCATGCCCCGGGTCTCCTCCTCACCGTCTACTTTTGTTTCTTGAACAGCTAGTACATCCAGATCATGATCCACAAGTAGCCTGTAGACTTGGCTCTGTTTCCGCTTGGCGGCGAGACCTCGAACATTTAACGTTGCCACTCTAAGTTTCGGTGCAACAGCCATGTCTACACAGTGAAGAAGTTAGCCCGGGGCAAGGTGCTTACCTTCGGCGTCTAGCATAGAGCTAGACATCTTCGGAGTCTCCAGGTGGACCCGTGCCACTGGAGGACAAAGGTGGCCAGTGTTTGTCCGATATCGGGTTGGGACGCAGCCTCGTGCTGCTGCGTCTGAACGAAGTCGCCTTCGCAGGTGGCCCCTCTTCTTGCTTTTCGCTGGACGCCTCACGCCGTCCTGCAGACTGCTCGCGGGGTCTTTTGCTTGGCACCCCACCACTGATGCTCTCGCACGACACTGGAAGTTCGGTTACTTCCACCGGCTCATGCTCCTTCGATGAGGTGCTTGTGAAGCCTTCTTCGGTTTGGCCGGCTGGCTCTTGAGTAACCACCTCCCCAGATGCTATGTCTGCTTTGGCTGTTGGTTCATCACCACCAGTCGGCGTGACTGTACCTGTTGATGCTTCAGGGTTCACCGCGTCGCCCGCACCTTTCGCCGCGTCTTCAGCCTCGGTCACGTCCATCACCAACTCTGCTGTGTCGTCACCTTCGGCTGATCCGATAGCCGATGCGTACGTGCGCATGCACGCATCTTCGCTGTGGCCGAACCGCCGACAACGCGAGCATCGGGGTACCTTACACTCTCTTCTTACATGGCCGGTACCTTGGCAGCGCAGACACTGCATTGGCCGACCAGGTGCAACCACCAGTGCCAGTTCACCAGCCACCCTGATTTGATGGGGGAGATCTTCAACCTTCACGCCACTCTTGAGCTTAAGTAGCACAGTCCGTGTGGTTGACCCCTTGTCGCTGACTCCTTGCACACGCCAATTCTCCCTGGTGACTTGTACGACCTTCCCGAAAGCCGCCAACGCCGTTCGCACGTCTTCATCGTTGACGCCGTACAGCAGCCAATGAAGACGCAGCCGCACCTGCTGATCCTGGGGGTCTACGATGATGCAGCGTCGGCCCTTGACTTTTAGCTCCTTCACATCCAGCAAGCGT
This sequence comes from Rhipicephalus annulatus, assembly GCA_013436015.1. Taxonomy (NCBI): domain Eukaryota; kingdom Metazoa; phylum Arthropoda; class Arachnida; order Ixodida; family Ixodidae; genus Rhipicephalus; species Rhipicephalus annulatus. The sequence continues at coordinate 202,413 of WOVY01001552.1, forward strand.
TTCGTAGCGTCCGCGTTGTTCATGGTGACTGCCCAGACATGATTAATCTGGTAGGCCCCCAGTGCCAACACCTCCGGCAGCAGTCCTGTAGGTCCGAGCGCGTCTCGGAAATCTTCGACTCGATATGGTCTGCCGCGCACATCACCGTGTAAAAACACGGTGTTTTGCGCGACGCGTCCCTTGGGCAGTGGTGGCAAAATGATCTCATATCCTGCGTCTTGGTCTTCGGTCATCCTGTTACCGCGGCTAGTATGTGCCGCAAACGCCGCTCCTACGGAGCACATGATTCCTGCGTCCGACGCGCGTGAGTGCCGACGAAAGAATGAAATTGCTGAGCTATTCGCGCTACGGTAGCACGTGAGTTTAGGTTATGTATATAAATTTTCTTTTTACATAATATGTGTTGGCGTATTTATGTACGATATGCGATCGTATCTATTGTTGTGTGCATATGTTTTGGGATTGTATATACGTCACATGCTTTTCGCATGTCTTTCAACTATAGATTGCTGCCCCGCCGCGGATGAAAAGAAGTATTTTTACACCCACACACAAGCTTGAGCAGTTGAAGGTTGTTTCCCGGGGCTCTCTTGCGATTGAGTCGGCCACTACAGGGAATTAGAATGATACGCCATTAATCCCTGCATCTAGCTGTATTCCACTTAGTAGCTCTATCGCTTGATGACAAATCGAGCGCGGGGCGCGACGCTATTGCGCACGACCATGCCTCGCGTAGCGGCGATGTCAACTGATATCGCCAGCCGGCTTGCTTCGATTTGCTTCAGAGCAAAGAAATGTCATACCTTGGAAGATTGCGTACTGCACTATGTCAAAATGTTACTGCTTTGTAGCCATCCTATGATTCATTGAGAGTTGATAACTCTGATATCACTACTGTAGAGCTTTGCGGCGGCGACACGCACCGAACGTGAAACCGCACTACGTTAGTCGTAGAAGCAGTAGGAGGCTGTCGTCTGCTAGAACAAAAACAAAACAGACCTTGGAAAATATTCATAAGTTGTAACTTGTTTTTTGAATAACTGTTTATCACTTTTAAAGTTATTTTGCCAGATAACGTACTTTTTTTTAGTTTATAGCAGCGACAGATGTTTTTTTTTATTTTCCTCACACAGATATCCAAGTCAAATCCATTCACAGCTAAAGCCACATGTTGTTTGTCTTCTTTGTTAACGTAGGCATATCGTTTCGTTGCATCTCTCATGTGTTTGCGCTGCTACACACGAGAGCACGAAATGTTAAATTTACGCAAGGAAGGGCCGTTCCTCGTTCGTAAGATGTGCTAAGATTGCGCCCTATTCCCGCGGTTGTTCGAGTGCGGATCAAGTGCGAGTCGTCCAAGGAATCGGCGGGTTGGGCGGGCGCTCGAAGGACTCCGAGGTGACGGCTGACGCCTGTGGTTGCTTCCCTCAGGACAGTGTGAAAGAAACTAAAGGTAAGGAGGACACTTTTTTATGTAGACCAAGTATGCCACTCAGTGCAAGTGTGTGTTGCTGCACTCGAACGAGGCGTCGTGAAACGGCAACCTTACGCGCCTTTGCGAGTGCGGTTGCCGATTCGCTTTGACAACGCTAACGCCAGCAGAGCCATGGCGCATCGGCGCGGCCTTACTGGAGCTAATTCGAGACAACTGCGGCAACATGCATGTGTATGGTGATCGATTTTTTCATATGTGCAATGTAGTGAGGAAGACGCACATGGCGCTTGCTACGTTGTTGATTAAACGAAGCCTGCAGTGCCATTTGATGCAAAGCAGCATTTTGTTTACGTTCGCGGGCGATACAATTTGTAACTTGGCTCGATTCATTTAGCCAACCGCCTAAGTGGGTTGATTAGCATATGTTCACGGTAGAGCGTTATTATGCCCCGAAACAGTGGCGTGTGCTTGTTGAAAGATATAATGTGTGGTGCCTAGTGTAGAGAGAGAGAGAGGTGTTCGTGCAATCTGCATATGTACCTGCAAGACGCTTTTGCTTGTAACTAATAATGTACCGGCTAGCACCTACATTGTACGCCTGACTTTGAAGAAAAATTGCATGCACAATGTGAGATTTTGTAATCTGCCAGAGTTGCTTTTTATAAAATAATACACTGCCAGCATGTTCAAAATATGTTTCGCTGCTGTGTGGCAAGGGTGCGGTTATCACGCTGTTGTGTAGTTGCTGATGCAAGCACTTATAGTTTTGATGTGTTAATATTTCTCATCTAACTCATCAGGTGTTTGGCTGTTTCAGCACAAACAAGGTATCTTCCAGCCGGGTGACCATGCAATTTTTTTCTGCACACAGCACAAACACCGAGATGTACACACTCGCAGATGGTCGCGTCAAGTGCATATTTACCTTGACTAAAATGTCAAATCAAGTTTTTTCATCGACCGGTTCCTGCCCTGATTGCTAACGTCTTGGCAAACAAGACACATTGTTATGGACACTGCACACACCACACACAATATTCTCATTTGAACCGATATACTCAATACCTTTCAATGCACACTACATGCCGCAATCAACAGTGCACATTTTTGAAGACTATGCCGCTGTTCCTCGCACAGGCCATTGCGTGTGTTCACTTCTTCAAGATAAACAGACAGCGTAGCAAATATTTTACCACACAGTTTACCACACAGCTAGACGTTTGCTGACACATACTACAGCTAATGTCGACATTGTAACGTGAAGTGTAAGCTTTGAAAAATTAAAACTTGCCCCAAACACCACACGACTGTACCGGGCTGAGCCACCAGCGGGAGTGTTTTTCCAGCCACATCTTTTACATGTGCCAGTGACATCATGCTGTGACGTACCTTGGTAGGAGCCTATCGCTGCATACTTTATGTGAATGAGGGTCCTGTTAGTGAAAGCAGGCATTGTTGATTTCGTAACTTGTTCATTCCCAACTGGACCTTCATTTGCACAAGTTGTCTGACTGATATTCAGGCGAACTTTTGTGTAATTAATTATACAGTTGGCAGTCTGTGCTTGCCCCATACTGTTGTTACTGGTGTTTCTTGTTGTTACTTTGCACTGCTCATTACTACTCACCTACAGAAACTAGCCTATCTTGCCACTGTTTAGGACAAGATGCAGCTGGCAAGTGCGATAGTGTTCATAACTCTAAATTCTCAAGCAAAAATTATCAATTCATATTCAGTTAGTTGCATTCATATCAGTACATTATAAGAAATCATTGATTAAACATGAATCCATGTTCCTTCACATAATGCACACAACTTTTATATCAAATTGAATGGTGTTTATAAAAAACATGGGTTTTAGCTAAACTTCATGCTCTTTTCTCGAACAGCTGACAAATCGCTATTGCATGCTTACTTGCCATGAATTGGACTGTGTTTGAAATACATTGCAATTCTTCACCGGACTGCCAGTACACTTCACATTGGGGGAACATTTATTAACCATGGATGGATTAATTAAGAACGGAAAGAAAGAAGCGGCAGGCCTGGATACTTGATAATGGCATCCGTTTTGCTACCCAGCGCATTATCATGCAAACTTCCTATAGAGTGGTTATGCGTCTTGCATGTGTGTCTGTAAACCAAGAACTTTGGGTAGAACTATATTTATCTTACAAATGGTTGCAGGACTGTGGAGGCTGTAGGGCTGCTTAGGAATGGTGGAATCCCTGGACATGTGTTCAACCTTGCTGCATCAGCTCCTTGGTGTTTTCACGGCATCTTTACAGATGTGTTGGGTGAGTAAAACAAGCAGGTTTCAACACAAGGAAAAGTATAATATGGCAGCACCTCTTGTGCGTGCCTTACATCCCAAGTGTGTCAAATATTTATCTTGCACCTTGTGGCCTGTAATTTTTAAAGAGACACTTCTTTTTGCTTTATATTTGAGTCTTGATGCTTCGACAGCAATGTATTTGTGCTTGACAGCAAGTGTTCTTGAACAAATAACTGATCTCAATAATGACAAAACATTCTTCATACTTGGTGCTTAGCATAAGCTAGCACATATCTGTAGCAGATTCAATCATTCATTTTTTGCTGGGATGATAATGGGCAAGTAGCAAAGGCAAGTTCAGATTGGAGTGGTCGGTGACGTCTGTTTAGGCTCTGCCATATTGCTTTGCAGCCAGAGTTACTTGTGGCCACATATACAATGAAGCCACATGACGTGCATTCTAAATGAGATTACCATATCGCATTTCACTGCATCTTAATATGTGCCAAACAAATGCAGATATCATTAGCTTGCCACAATAAAGGGATCCTAAACCAACACAGGGAAATTCAGTCGTGGTGTTGCAGCTGTGTATGACTCTGCAATGGATGCATAGCCGTGATAATTTTTCTATATGTTGCCGCAATAGTAATGTTACACACATTGGACGATACAAAAAAGGTCCTCGCTTATTTTGCTTTTTTTCGCTATGCTTCTTTCTTTTCTCTTCTTGCCATGTGCTCCTCCTCACTGTGCAAGGAGCAAGAACAGTGGCCACACAAACACGTTTTTAACAAAATGTTGTAAGGTGAGCACTGAGAAGCTGAACACTTTCAAAAGGCTCAAAGAGGTAAAGGTATTGTTTCTAGCTACTTTTTGGGCACCCATAGGTAGTTGTGCTGCTGCAGTTAAAAAAAAAGTTAAATGTTAAAAATTATTTGGAGGTGGTTTGGCACCCATAATTGCAGTTACATACAGAACTAGGTTTCAATGCGTAAGCAAAGTCTGTTCACTCTAAATCAATCCTAATGATATCTGAAATTCAGGAAATATTCACAGAAAAGCTCAGGAAAAGGTTAAGTGGTTGCCCCTTGAACGTGAAGGAGATACCCTTCTTCGAAAAGGTCAATAGACAGTCTAGTAGTCTCGATATTACATGCACTATAAAATATTCTGGTGTGGTGCTTTTCATGCATGTTATAATGAGAAGGGTTTTTATTAGAACTGTTGTCACTTTGCCCTGCGTTGCTGAAATTGTTCACATAGCTATAATACATGAATGACTTTATGCCTTTTGATTTTATGCAAATGGTTGGCTTACCCAGTCGGTTTAACTTGATTTGGATAAAATCATAAATGCTCTAAAAATTTTTTTACTATACAGCAGGTTTATTTTTAAAATACGCGACCATTGATGTGAATGCAGTTGGTGGCGTGCTTGATTAATCCTTCACTATCACCACTCTAACTACACCTGCTACAGTGCATAGTGTGACAAAGGTAATGGTACTTAACATTACTGGCAGCATACACTTTTATGTCTCAAAATAGGTTAAAAAGCCTGGTAAAAATGTGTGTACGTTTTTTTTTTTTCACTCCAACTAAATATTCTGGTCTACTCAAAGTAGCTTCCACTCTTTTAAGTTCCTCAAACCTTTAGGTGTTCAAAGAAGTATCAATGCCATATACTTTCTTTGTCAGCCTACTCACCACTCTAATAATGAAATTTACCCGACAACATTACCCAGTAAAATAAAGGGATGTTATAAAAAGTAATGTCAATTCAATTGTCAAAAAACGTTGCCAAGTTATGTTTTTGTTCACTTTTCTTTTCACAATTTTGTTAAAGTTACTTTTGATAACATCCCCTATAGTTTGTTTGGCATCATTTTCTGCTAGTTCTCATTATAATGTGTTCAACAAAGACAACAAACCCTTAAATTTATAGTTCTTTCCTTTACTCATGAATCTGAAACAGTGAATCTCAGTAATCTTAGCGGTGTGTGACTTTTTTTTTTTTTTGATCAGTTGTGCATGTGTTCAAGTACATGCATTTAGGTGGAGAGGGCGAACTATTGCCTCCTCCTGTGACTAGCAGATTTTCTGAGAACGGACAGATGCATAATGCTGCCAAAGAAGTATAGGGATATTGGAAGTAATCGTTACGTAATTGCAATCGTAATCCCACACTCGCCATAATGGTAACAGGCAGCGCTGACTGACTCTTCCATGTATAATTGCACATATATACCGTACAAAATGGAAGTGGGATAGCCGCCATGGTAGCTCAGTTGATAGAGCATCGGACATGTTATTCGAAGTTCGCAGGCTCGGTCCCTGTACAGGGCAGGTTATCTTTTTTTTTTTTTCCTGCCCCGCCACGGTGGTCTAGTGGCTAAGGTACTCGGCTGCTGACCCGCAGATCGCGGGTTCGAATCCCGGCTGTGGCAGCTGCATTTCCGATGGAGGCGAAAATGTTGTAGGCCCGTGTACTCAGATTTGGGTGCACGTTAAAGAACCCCAGGTGGTCAAAATTTACGGAGCCCTCCACTACGGCGTCTCTCATAATCATATGGTGGTTTTGGGACGTTAAAGCCCACAAATCAATCAATATATTTTTTTCCTTCTACTTTTCTTTCTTCACAATTACAACACTTCTATTCTTCTTGAAGATTTTCTGGTGTAAAAAAGGTACCTTATAATCTGAAGAGGCAAACAGAATGTGCCAGTGTACGAGTTAGCTCTTGTAGTAATTACAAGTAAGATATGTTTTGAAGAATAAAATCATTCTGCCCACTTGCCTAAAGAATGGCTACAGGACATGGCGCTGGTAGCACTTTGTTATTTTTGAATCAAGTTATCTTGTATACTATTTTTATAAATTACATGGGATACACATGACGGTATCACACACTTTAACGCCACAAAGATTATGCAGCGAACGATGTTATAAATGCGAATTTGCAATAAGGATAAGGTGAAAACTGCACCCTCAACGAGAACGTACAGAAAGCCACAGGGTGCAGGCGTCATTCCTTCTGCCCGTGGCTTTTCAAGTGCGAGCTGTTTCACCTCGTTCTGACCAACTAACTAGATTGAGATGTGTTGTTATAGTGCAAGAGGATGCTCCACGGGAAACTAGGTTTGTCTCAAAGTCTGTGTGTTGTCTTTCAACCTATATGGTGCCCGGTTCAAGAGTTTCATGCACACCAGATCGTGTAAACAGGACCGTGGTTAAAATGGACCGTGTAAATAAATGGACCATGTAAATAAACAGGATTGTGTAAAATGACGTTTTCGTGTGCAACTGTAGTTGTGGTTGCGCTGAATGACCTTTATATACACTGCATAACAAACTTGCTTCTTTAGAGACGAGTGCATTCTTCGGATCGATTGTAAATGTTTGCAATATACGAGGCCTTAAGTTTTATAAGAAATTCCTCATTGTGCCACGAGGAAATGTGTGTTCAGCGAAAATTTGTATATTATTATACAACTCTTAAAGCCTCGTCTACAACTTTATGCAGGTTGACCTTGAGCAGAAAACGAGGAGCGGCAGCAGCCCCCAGAATAGAGCAAGCACCCTCCAAGCTCCCGAAGCTCCCTTCGACAGGAACAGCAAGGTCACTGTGTGGCATTGAAAACCATTGCAAGGAGTGCCTTAGCAGTACACTGTGCTGCTCTCTTCATCGCAGAAGACGAAGTTGACCACTCCAGAGGAACTTCACGCTGTGTATTGTGAGTGCTTCAGTGGTTTTGTTTTTGTCCAGCCAGCAGTTAAGAAATCACGTCAGATTCAGCCAGGATGGCTAGAGGGAGTTGGGCAGGCATGTTTGGACATTTGTCTAGCCAAGTAGTGCCAATTTTCGCACTGGTCCTGTTGGAGTTACTGCCACAATCACAGAAGCTACGTCACCTCTGTAAATGTACAGATGTGTCGGGGAAGATTAGCTGCATTAGGTTTTTCTATAACTGATAGCTGCCAACATTCTTCATTATACAGGAGTTTTGTTCCTCACTTATGGGTGTAAAGCCCTCTACAGAAAAAATGCAACACGTCTACTTCCAGAAGACTCCAAGGCCCTACTTGTAGTTTTTTTCGGCTTGTATATAAGCACCTCGTTTGGGGTACATGAACGTTTTATAAACATGTACAGCGAAAATTTTGGGGGCTGGTCGTTTTGTCGTTATCTTGTTCCTCGCAGTATTCTTAAGCATGTTGTGCATTACGTTGTCAATCTGGTTCATGTGCATAGAAGACATAACGAAGTAGTTCAGGCTACAGTATAAAAAGCCTGGAAGCAAGCTATCAATAATTTTTTAACAGAGTTGCTTAATCTCATACATGATACATCACTAAACTTTCGTGCGTATTCATCAATGTAAGCTCTCGTCTTAGTGTTATCCAAAATGAAGATGTGAGTCGACAGATGGAAACATCTAGTGGGGTAATCAGGGTGAACAGTAGAAGTGCTTCAGACAGGCTGACCGATGTTGCGATAGGAGGACCTATTTTTTAGAAGTCACCTTGTCATCCTTGGCGTGTTAGTTTAAATGGGGTCAGTAATGACATCATCTTTTAGTATAGGCGTGTGTGCCTGTTGGAAATGTTTGTCTGAAAAAAAAAACCTATAGCGCAGAAGAGTGCAGCCCTTGCTTATTTTCAAGTTAGGTTGCGCTGATACAAAGTGTTCTCCTGTCGGAGGTTGGGGGTAAGGGAAGCAAAAAAAAGATAAATGAAGAAAAGAAGAAAAAAGAAGAAAGAAAAAGGGAATGCAAAGTAAAAGTAGTGCTACCACTGCTCCTACTTTGCATCCCCCCTTTTTTCTTTTTTTCCCTTGTTTTCTTTTTTCACCTTTTTTGTTACATTTGCATTGTCCCATCTAGTGCATGAATCAATGACACATGGCTTTGCTATAGCAAAGATGCCTATGTGGTGTTGGATTGAACAGTGCATTTACTTCATTTAGTTAATTACAGACTGATCAGTCTTGCAATAAGTGCTTCCTGTCTATCACCACACACGTTCAATTGAAAAGTTTGTGCTTGGCTCTTAGTATGCTGGTATATAGCTTGTGTCTTGGACTACTCAAAATGAATGTTATTTGCTGCTGTTTATGGTAATGAATTTTCCAACATGAAAATATCTTGCCTTGTGAACTTTGTCGGACCTGCCTTTCTTTTTCTTTCCTATGCAGGCATTGTATGTGAGGGAGGCAGTAACAGAGAGGTGATAGCTTGACCTCGGAAGAATAATGCTGCCAGTGAAGCAATTACGCATCAAACATCCCAGCCATTTTTGCCAACCGTCCTAAATGTGTTTGAAAAAAAAATATTGTGCTCGTTTACTGTTTTTTGAAAACAGCAAAATGCTAAAGTATATCGCAGAGAACAAAATATTAGGCCACGTTGGTGCCTTCTGGACTTCCCAGGATGTCGTCTGGGTGTTGTTTGTAAAAAGTAAAGTGTTTCAAAAATACTGCCTCTTCTACACCAAATTCGGTCTTGGTATTAAGTAAAGGTGATTGTGTGTAATGCATGAAGCTCAGTAATATTAGTGCAATTTTTTCGCCACATCAAAAGCGAGGAAGCAGTTCTCTTTATATGGCAAGTTATATGATTACACTTTGTCTTAAAGTAGAAATGAATTTCGAAGGTTTCTTTGATGGCTGTTTTCTGCATTTGATGTACGACAGCTTCCGTTCCGAAGTTCCCCATGGCCCTCAATAGGAGACTTCAAAAGTCATTTTTCTCATTTAAACAAAAATTGTATTGATAACACTTGCCATGTAACAATAACTGTTTATTTGCTTTCAACTTACATATAAAAGTAATTTTTAATTAGACAAACACACAGCTCAAATTGCATCTCAATGTGGACAGAAACGATTTTAGAGAGTGAGATTTGTAATCTGGACCTAACATTATTTTTTCGTAAAATATAACTTCTGTGCAGTGAGTATTTGTGGCTCAAATATTCATACAAAATGCAGTATTGCCATACAAGAAATGCAAACGATAAACATTTTGACTGAACTGAATTATCAAAGCCTATGTAGCAAAAAAATTGCACTAATGTTACTTGACTTCAAATACTTAAGAAGCATCTTTAACTATAGTAGATCAAATTTGATATGGCAAAAAAAACCGGTACTTTGAAATTTTTCTCACAAATAACACCGCACGACATTCTGCGAAATTCTGAAGGTACCCACGTGACCACTACTCTTTTCTCTCCAAAACATTCATGCAAATAACTATTTTCAGAAGAGTAAA
>WOVY01001553.1:0-15013 GCA_013436015.1 Rhipicephalus annulatus
TTGGCTTAGAGATGGCGCTGACTGTCACTCCTACTTCTAAATTCACAGATAAACCCAAAAAAGTGGATGGAGGGAGGGCCGCTGTGATAGCTCAGTGGTTAGAGCATCGAACGCGTAATTCGAAGGTCGTAGGTTCGATTCCTGCTCACAGTTGGTAAGTTTTTTCGTCCACTTTTCTTTCTTCTTATTTACATTCCATTGGTTTTAATAACTTCCCCTGTACATTCCTTGGCATTACTGTCTGTTATATCTCATTAATATTGTGTTAAAACACGGAAAAACGAGCCCTTAGGTATACACTTCTTTCCCTTATTTCATTGAACGAGGGTCTTGTACTGGCAGACTTGGTGTGTTTAGGTTGTATAAGAGGGAGAATTAATCAGCTGCCCGCTCATAATAAGTTCACGTGCTACGTGGCGCCAAACATGCGCATAAGAGTGTTTTCACACTCGTTGTTTGGCTTATAGATGGCGCTGACTGTCACTCCTACTTCTAAATTCACAGATAAACCCAAAAAAGTGGATGGAGGGAGGGCCGCTGTGATAGCTCAGTGGTTAGAGCATCGAACGCCTAATTCGAAGGTCGTAGGTTTGATTCCTGCTCACAGTTGGTAATTTTTTCATCCACTTTTCTTTCTTCCTATTTACATTCCATTGGTTTTAATAACTTCCCCTGTACATTCCTTGGCATTACTGTCTGTTATATCTCATTAATATTGTGTAAAACACGGAAAAACGAGCACTTAGGTATACACTTCTTTCCCTTATTTCATTGAACGAGGGTCTTGTACTGGCAGACTTGGTGTGTTTAGGTTGTATAAGAGGGAGAATTAATGAGCTGCCCGCTCATAATAAGTTCACGTGCTACGTGGCGCCAAACATGCGCATAGGAGTGTTTTCACACTCGTTGTTTGGCTTATAGATGGCGCTGACTGTCACTCCTACTTCTAAATTCACAGATAAACCCAAAAAAGTGGATGGAGGGAGGGCCGCTGTGATAGCTCAGTGGTTAGAGCATCGAACGCGTAATTCGAAGGTCGTAGGTTCGATTCCTGCTCACAGTTGGTAATTTTTTGATCCACTTTTCTTTCTTCTTATTTACATTCCATTGGTTTTATTAACTTCCCCTGTACATTCCTTGGCATTACTGTCTGTTATATCTCATTAATATTGTGTTAAAACACGGAAAAACGAGCCCTTAGGTATACACTTCTTTCCCTTATTTCATTGAACGAGGGTCTTGTACTGGCAGACTTGGTGTGTTTAGGTTGTATAAGAGGGAGAATTAATCAGCTGCCCGCTCATAATAAGTTCACGTGCTACGTGGCGCCAAACATGCGCATAAGAGTGTTTTCACACTCGTTGTTTGGCTTATAGATGGCGCTGACTGTCACTCCTACTTCTAAATTCACAGATAAACCCCAAAAAGTGGATGGAGGGAGGGCTGCTGTGATAGCTCAGTGGTTAGAGCATCGAACGCGTAATTCGAAGGTCGTAGGTTCGATTCCTGCTCACAGTTGGTAATTTTTTCATCCACTTTTCTTTCTTCGTATTTACATTCCATTGGTTTTAATAACTTCCCCTGTACATTCCTTGGCATTACTGTCTGATATATCTCATTAATATTGTGTTAAAACACGGAAAAACGAGCCCTTAGGAATACACTTCTTTCCCTTATTATATATATATATATATATATATATATATATATATATATATATATATATATGTTGTGTCATTAGGTTGTGTACGACGTACTATTAGTCAGCTGCCCGCTCATAATAAGTTCACGTGCTACGTGACGCCAAACGTGCGCATAAAAGAGTGTTTTCACACTCGTCGCTTGGCTTATAGATGGCGCTGACTGTCACTCCTACTTCTAAATTCACATTATAAACCCAAAAAAGTGGATGAGGGAAGGCCGCTGTGGTAGCTCAGTGGTTAGAGCATCGAACGCGTTATTCGAAGATCGTAGGTTTGATTCCTGCTCACGGCTGGTTATTTCTTCATCCACTTTTCTTTCTTATTATTTACATTCAATTGCTTCCAATAACTTCCCCTGTACATTCCTTGGCATTACTGTCTGTTACATCTCATTATTATTGTGTTAAAAACACGGAAAAACGAGCCCTTAGGTATACACTTTTTTCCGTTATAATATATTTATATATATATAAATATATATATATATATAATATATATATATATATGATGACAGCGCTACTGAAGCATGGGTGCGAGCTACACAACGAGAACGAAGTTTGATAATGAACTGTTGGCCTGTAGCAAGGGGAGGGTGCGTCGTCGCTTTGTCTCAGTTTTTTTACAATGCTGCAGTCGTCGAAAACGCTGCCTTAAAGCGGACACCCCCGGTGCTTGTGCGTCCCTGGTTTTCCGAAGCTGCCACACCAGGAAAGCCATCCACGCTTCCTCGGCCATGGAACGCGTCTACCAACCACCGCACCACAAGTTCATTTCGGGGACGGCGTCTATGTCTTCCCATTGCGTCACAACATTCCGGCACTGGGAGCACCAGGCCGGACGTACAAGTTTGTCTAGTGACTTGGGCGCAGGACGTCGCAGCTTTGCACTACCCGGACGCCCACAAGCGGCCCTCTGAAAGGCGCTCATAACGCTGCTTTTTAAATCTTTTAAAGCATTAGTTACTTATTGGCGTTCAAACGATTAAAGTTTTCATCCCCATGCCATCCACGGACGGCGTCCCGGCCTCCTTGGCTGCTCAGCTTTCCTTCATCGGCACCACAACACCAGTTCACGCTAAGACACCACACAGGTTTTATTTCTGGGAGCGCGTCCTACCGCTCCTATCTGCGTGGATCCCATGAACTGGTGTTTGCCGGCTGGACACATCACTAGGTACTGCTACCGTCGCCAGGAGGGAGCTCCACGATTCAACGTGTAACGCCCTATGTACCTGCTGGCGAGCCTTGACCATTTCAGGGCTCTTTCCAAAGACAACACGCAGCACGTGCAGACTCGCCTTGCTCCGACCGCAGCGTTGCCCCACCACCCGCATGCCAACAGCGATCCCCGTCCCCGCATCGCCGCTCAGGGACGCCACCACCACTGCGAAACTAACTGCTGCGACCAATGGGGGCGAGGCCGCTAAATTATCTTCCGGAAGACCACTTGTGTTGTAATGGTTGAGAACAAAGTGAGTGTTTTTGTAGACAATGTGAGTACTGTTGCACTAGTTGCTACCGTTGCTGCCGTTTCCATATTGAGCATGTCTTTTAAAAATCGCCTTGGGACGAAAGTAATGTTTGCTCGGAATCGGAGTCGAACGTTCAGTGGCGCAGGGGGGGGGGGGGACGTTGAGCCTGGTTGGTGTTTGTTGTGTTTTACTTTCTGTAGGGAATCAAACGTTTAGAGCTGAACTAACGGTGCTTGCTAGCTTGCTAGTGCGACCCACGACGTCATTATAGGTATAGATTTTTTTCATGAATGTGGTGCAAATCTAGATTGTGGTAGTGGTGTGATTATTTTTCGTCCCGTGTTGCCCTCTCCATTGACAAAGATACCGTTGATAACTGCTTGGAAGTGTTTTCCATGTCTGAAGACGTCTGCTTGGCCCCGCATACCACAATGTTTGTGCACGTAAATTCTTCAAATTCTTGTGCGGGTTCTTACTACGGTTTAACCGAGATGAACTTCAGTAACGCACTTAAAAAAAACGTTATTGTGTCTCGTTGCCTCGTGCTCGCCGTCGATGCTTGGGCCGATTTGCGGACTGTGAACGTTTCCGCGCAGGCCATCTGCCTGCAGGACATAAATTGGCAAGCTTTCAAGGGCGAAGTACTTATACCGTACGGTCACTTCAACTGTCAGTGGATGTAAAGAAACCCCACGCCAACTCGTACCCCGACTATTCTGCCAGCATTGACCGTATGATCAACAAGTCATTTCCTTCAACTGAACGGTCGCTGCGGCAGGAGGTGATCGCAGGCTACGCCTCAATCTTTGACTTTGCCAAAGACGAGACGTCTACCGTTACACCACCGTCTTCACGTACGCAACCACCGCATCTATACAGGCCAAGCGTCACAAATACGCCAGAAGCCCTATCACATATCGCCTTCCGAAAGGAAAGTCATCGCTGAGCAAGTTGAAGACATGCTAAAGAAGGGCGTCGTACAAGAATCGTGTTGTCCGTGGGCAGCTCCTGTCATTCTAGTCAGGAAAAAGGATAATTCATGGAGATTCTGCGTAGACTTCCTAGCCTAAATGTCATCACAAAAAAAGATGCCTACTCATTGCCCCGCATAGATGACGCCGTGGACTGCCTGCATTCTGCCTCCTATTTTTCTTCTGTTGACTTGCGTTCTGGGTATTGGCAAATTCATATGCATCCCTCAGATAAAGAGAAGACGGCCTTCGTTACACCAGATGGTTCTTTTGAGTTTGACCTGTATAACCTAATGCCCTTTGGTTTGTGCAATGCTCCAGCGACATTCGCGAGATTTATGGATGCAGTACCCCGTGGAGTAAAATGGGAAATTTGCATGTGCTCTTTAGATGACATGATTATCTACGGGAAGACTTTTCAAGAGCATAACCACCGCTTGTCACTTGTGTTTGAATGCTTACACGAAGCTGGCCTTGTTTTAAACTCAAAGAAGTGCCATTTTGGAGAACGTCAAGCCCTCGTATTAGGCTTTCTCGTGGATAAACAAAGCGTGCGACCAGACCAACAGAAGACCGCAGTGGTTCGTAACTTTGAAGAACCCCGAGCAGTGAAGGACTTGCGAAGTTTTCTGGGTCTGTGCTCATATTTCCACCTATTTATGAAGAACTTCGCACAACTTGCCTCCCCACTGATGTCCCTTCTTTATGAAGACACACCGTACTTGTGGGATGATAAATGTGAGGCTGCCTTTCAACAGCGGAAGTTTTTATGATTTCAAGACCCATCCTAAAGCATTTCAATCCTGATGTTTCAACTGAACCTAATACTGGTGCTAGTGGGCTAGGTGTTGGTGCTGCGCTGGTCCAACTCTGCAACAGCCGTCAGCACGTCGTAGCATATGCCAGTCGGACACTGACCTGAGCAGAGAAGAACTACACCATCACCGAGCTCGAGTGCTTAGCAGTCGTCTTAGCCATTCAGAAGTTCCGACCGTATCTACATGGCCGCGAGTTCACAATAGTGACCGATCAACAATCGTTATGCTGGCTTGTGGGACTTCGCGACCCGTCTGGCCGGCTGGCTCGTTGGGCATTGCGCCTCCAAGAGTACAGCTTTTCTGTGACCTATAGGAGTGGACGATGTCACACAGATGCCGACTGCTTATCCCGCCTTCCTTCGGTACACACCAATACTGACGACGATGACATTGATGACTATATAGTTTCTGTCTCATCCGACTACCCAGATACCAGCAGCTTCAAACGCGAGCAACAGCGTGACCCTCTTCTGAAACCCTTGCTCGAAGCTACACACAACTTCGCCGACAACAACTTTAATATTTCAGATGGTTGCTGTATAAGAGAAAATATTCAACCGATGGCCTCCCGTTTCTTCTAGTGGTGCCGGAAAGCCTGCACCAGGTCGTCATTCGTTCAATGCACGATGACACAATGTCCGGTCATCTTGGTTTCACACGTACGCAACATCGACTACGTAAGAGCTTCTACTGGCCTAAAATGTGGAAGACCACAAAACAGTACGCCACAAGCTGCGCTTTATAACAGCGCCACAAGCGATCCATCACTGCCCCGGCAGGGTATTTGCAGCCCATCCCTCCACCGACATCCCCCTTTAAAAATGTTGGCATCGACTTGCTCGGACCTCTTCCTAAGACCCCATTTGGCTCCCGATATGGTATAGTGTGGGTGAATTATTTAACTCATTATACGGAAACGAACGCACTGACATCGGCCACAGCAGCCGCTGTTTCTTCTTTGCTGTTACAACGGGTCATACTGCGTCACGGTGCTCCACGGGTTGTCATCAGCGACCGTGGACAGCAATTTATCGCCGATGTGGTTGGAAAAAAGTTTGCTCCTCTGTGGCTCCTCTTATCACCAATACACCCTTTACCATCCGTAAACTAACGGTCTCACAGAGAGAACAAATCGAACTCTTGCGAATATGCTATCGATGTACGTTGATGCTGACCACAGGACATAAAGCGCCGTCTTATCGTTTGTTACTTACACGTGTACACCACCAAGTCTGAAGTTACTGGACACTCGCCCCTCTTTCTGCTTTACGCATAAAATCCACTGATTTTTCTGGACACTCTGTTACCTTTATCGCATCAGGAAGATCTGTCCATCGCTCAGACATTGTGTCGTGCTGGAGAAGCACATCAACTAGCGCGTCTTCGAACATTGTCTTCTCAAGAACACAGCAAGAGCCGCTACAATTCCAAGCATATCCCCATAGAGTTTTTCCCGGCCGACTACGTTTGGCGGTGGACTCCTGTTCGTAAAAAGGATTGTATCGCAACTTTCTAACAAACTATTTCGGCCCATTCGTGATAGTCACTCGTCTCAGTGACGTGAATTATGTTGTCGCCCGAGTCACAGCCAATAACCGGCGTTCGCGCACTACGCAAATTGTTCACGTAGCCCGCCTGAAACAGTGTTATCATAGGCCTATTTAACTCAGTCGGCGAGCTTCGTCTGCCGCCGGGGGAAATGCAACGAAGATGCGCGAGCCTACGGGTGCGGAAGAAAAAGAGTAGTGGAGCGGAGCTTGGACTGTGTGGTTGGGTGAAGCGGACTAGGCTTGTATCAGAAGTACGCTGCTCTTTCCCAATGCTATTTCATCTCATCTGTAAATAAACACCACTCGTAACAATATAATAATTTCAGTGTTATGACTACCCACTTGTGCTCGTCAAACTGTTATGTTATTCCATAGCAATTGTAGTATAGATACCATCATCGAAACGGCCGGGAGAGCTGAAAATCCTAGCTGTAAAGATAGACAGATAGATGCGTTCGAAGTCGCCGAAGTTTACTGAGAAATGATTCGAATTTCAAAACATTACCCTGCTGGCGAATACCCCAAATTTTTTACCACATTGTACAGCATGCAGTATTGTTTGCTAAAGTGAAATATGGCTTAAAGGTAAATCATCTCACCACCATTTAAGAGGTAGATAAAAGCGCAGAATCACATAAATGGTCTCCTTTGCGCCAACCCTGCTCTATTGCTGTTGCCAGTAATGACAGCATTCACAGCATCGATTGCAGAAGAGTGTGAATGCTGAATGGGACATTCATGAATTCGCTAATGTCATATAAAATTTATTTGTACGTAAAATGGTTTCTTAGACCAGTCTCTTCTTACCTAGAATGCGCCACAACAGATAGTGTCATGCAGCAAATCAGTGAAGTCATTCGTTCCAGTTGGAAAACGCCTGTCGCGATTCAGGAATCTCACCTCGCAAAAGCGATCACGTGAAATTCATCTTACAGTGGCTAGTCCAGAATCACATCGAGTCGCCTAACAGCCAGCCACCTCACAGCTTTGGGCACAGCTATAAAGCACTGCTCTGGTATGTAACCAGGCAGTCATGGGCTGTCTCGAGAAAGTGCTACTACAGAAGAGGAAGCTTCGCATCTCAAAGCATGCCAGATATATTTATAAAATTATTCATCCGCCAAGACCACGTGAAGATAATGGCCTGGTGTGATAGCAAGTCTTTAAAACTGGAAATTGGACATTCATGCAAAGCCTGCTACAAGCTATGGTATTATTCTAGCTTATATCTTCTAAGCTTGGGTTGGTGGTTTACCATAGTGATCGCAAACCGGAGGTGGTTAAATACCAATTGAGCCAGAGCGCGCAAGCATTCGGAAAACAATTTCGTCACTGAATGAAGTGATGAGGAACTGTTAGCAAAGCAGCGATTTTGTGAGGCTCCCACAAGCCAGCCTGTATAGATGAAACAACAATTTCCGGAAGCGTTAATTGGTGACGCATCGCTTTCAGATGAATTATCTAGGCTGTGTGAATGGTGTGACTAAGACGAAAACTGAGATGACTATCGTTACTTAGTGGGCCATATGGCTTCTATAAAATAAAAAGCGCGTGATACTCACACTGCATTGGTGATAAAAACAGCCACGTGTTTTCACTAAGCCAAGCAAAGCTTGGCACAGAGAACTTAGTCCATTTCCACGCAGTACCCACGTACAACACAGCGAAATCTCCTTACAATCACACAAAGCTTAGCTACAACTTTGCTAAACCTACATCTTGGATAGCAAATCCTAGCAACAACCAGTTACAACACAGTAGCAATCACCGTTATCCTTAAGCAGGAGTCTCAAACACGTGGCCTCCAAACCTCTCAGCTGCGGCCAGAGTCCGACACATGAATGTGTTCACCGCATATTTTCTTTTTATATTTCTTCACCGCACGTCAGCTAGACTGACGTGAGTTGTCTAAGTAACTAATTTGTGATCCCCTGTTCCATGTGGTCACTACGGATTGAAATAAAACCTTTAAAAAATATTACTTTAGTAAAGCCGTCCGCATTTCATTCGCTTTCGAATTTAGCACCGATGCGTTGGTAGATGTATACTTAGTCCGATTTTTTCTGTTATTTCCCCAATTGAAGATATGCAAAATGGGTCATTCTTCTCGTTCTGTTTTCTGACAATACCAGCCAACCAACGTCCCCTTTCGGATTGAACCAGCAATCCGACCACTTCTAGATAATTACCTCGGGCATCACACTTTCTTTGGACGGCCTTGCTGACTTTTACGTTGGTTCGACGTGCGACAGTAGAGGCACCACACTCCTGCGTTCACCTAAGTATGCGCGAGGACTCCTAGCATCTGAGAACGCCGTTTTTTTATAGCATGAATCCAGTGATCAGAACACTTCTTAAGTGTCAAAATCCACGGACTGCGTTAGACGTAGGTGGTGTTGCCGTGATTACTACTACCACCGAACTCTTAGCGTACGTGAATCCTCGCCTTATCTGACAGTGTCGCAGAGAGGCTGCGTACCGCCACACAACTCCGCCTCGAGATTAACATGTTGACAGCGCCAATATCGAGGCACCTCCTGATATCTTGGGGGCATTGTGCGCAATTAACGCTATGTTATATGTGGCCACCACAGAAAAACTTTGGGTTAAGCTTACCAAAGAAATTCAAATGTGCAGGTGCACCCTTCAAATCAATTGAACCGCTTCTCTTTGTGCTTCACACGCCCTGAATAGAGCTACAAGTTCACAACGGCTGTGGCCGTATTCCCTACTGACTTTTTACTGTTATCCCATCAAACCGAACAAGCATCGTGAATGGAGATCAAGGAATGCCACCCCTCCAGGCTTCAACTGTGCAATGCAGCTTACCACTTGTCAAGGACATCGCTCAATATACGCTTCTGCATGTAATAATCGCAACCTTGCAAGTGTATCTTAAAGTACCTCTGGTGACTTTGCATGATGTAGAGTGGGAGATGCAGAACCAGACTGCGAGGTAAGCTTCACTGCTTATATTTAAGATGTGAGTCGGAATTGACTTCAAACACTTTCATCTCAGAGAGAGCAACCAATACAACTTTTAGGTTGGTTCTGCCGGTGTTGAGAGGGCCATGCCTATCTTTGGTTCTGGTCCACAAATGTTTAAAATTTGGTGAGCTGGTTCCTTGTACTTGTACTGGTATAGCGCATAACGCTAAAGAATAAATGGCCGAGGAAAGCGACATAAAAGAACAGATCACTCTGTTTTCTTGTGTCCGTTTGCTCGCGATCATTTCTTTTGCACCATAATGTGCTGTACGAGTACAAAGACTTTGCTCGGAGACATGAAGCTCCCTTCACTTGTACAGCTACAACAACGGAGATCGAACTTCTTAATTAATTTGCACAACCAAATCAACGCTCCGCATTTAGAACCAGAAATGCAAGCGTAATGGAAGATCATCTCTTACTAGTCGGCTGCACGCCTGCAGTATTCGTAGCACTCATTGACCAAGTGTACGCGCGTTTCAGCAAACGAACCGGGCATTCAATATTCCGATTGCATTGATGCGTGCTTGCTGATGACGACAAACACGTCATTATGATTCTTACAGCGCCATCTGAAAACGGCATGAATGACTAGTAAACAGCTCTCGTCGCCTTGGAATTCTGCACTGATTTTTCGGACACTGGTGAGCTCGGTTATAGCACGTGGATCTGTCTAGAAATTCATAGACTGCATGGAATAAAAAAATTGTTGCAATAAAGCGTAAACGCACGATAGAAAATGTTTGGTAGTCACCGTTGAACAAAGAAGGTGGCAACTGAAAGGACGAGACATTTGGTTCACACCACAATATTCTCATGTGGCAGTCTGTCCTACCTCATTGTGTTTGGCGGTAAAATTTTTCATCTTGACACGAAAAACAAGAATCAAGGCTTCATCGCAAAGCTGAAGTGGCTTGATTGCACCCACACCATGTGATGACCACTGAATCACCCACTTTCTTTCACTAGGGATACTTTTGGCCGATCCTCAGTTTAGGTTGCAGCGTCTGCAACTCAGTCCGAGACAGGCAACGTCTGTTAGCCTTCGCTCGCTCCACCCTTTTTCTAGCTAGCGATTTTCTTCATTAAAAAAGTTCACAGCATATCCACGGCGTCAATAATGATGAGTGGGGCGAAGCTTGCGGCAGTTTGTCCGTGCGTCTATTCGTGCGGTCGTCCGTCTTTGCGTCTGTCTGTTTGTCCATCAGTCCCTCATCGCGTTGCTTCGTCCATCCGTTTGCTTGTCTACCTGTCCGTTTGTGTTTTTTATGAACACTCCAAATACCGCCATCTCGCATCTTTTTATCATATATTCATCATATACAAGTACCGCCATCCAGTGGACATCTCGAGGAAAAACAAGAGGTGGCTACTTACCACTACCACTACTACTACTACTACCACTGCTACTATATACATCGAGGACCCACGACCCACGGCTTAATGAGCTTCGCCCCTAAAAACCGACTGTACGCGCCGCCCAACTGTTTCTTGGCCACTCCGTATATATAGGCATTGGATCTAGACCTGCATGCTGTGCCAGTGACAGATATTTCCTGCACGTGGATGAACAGTAAAAATTCGCAGCATGTGCGAAAATCAGACTGCGGGTATTGGTGTCCAATCGAAGTTTTCTGTCTTTCATTGCCCATTAGGGCAATTGAAATTGCCCAGTAGGAAACAGCGGTCAATCATTGCACGCTTTGTGCCCCCCCCCCTCTCCTGTACGAGTTTCATGCTGTGACGTGGCTTACATAGTACTTTTTTCTTTGTTCCTGGTACCTATTCATAAGACGTTTCATTGAAATTTGAATTGTCTTTCTTTCATGAAGCTCACCGTTCTGGCTAGGGCCACTATGATTTATATGTGGGGCTTCAAGCCCCTAAACTACCATATTATTATGAGAGATGCCTTAGAGGAGGGCGCAGGGAATATCGACCACCTGGGTTCTTTATCGTGCCTCTACGTCTGGAAACACGGGCACACAGCATTTTCACTTCCATATAAAATACAGCCGCCGCTGCCGGGATTCGATTCCGCGACCTGCGGGTCGGCAGCCGAGTACCTTAGTGCCTAGACTACCGCTGCGGGGCTTGGGCCGATATGCATTCATGGCTGCTTTGTCTCAGTTTCTTGCAGTCGAAACGTTTGCAAATCATTATGACACATGCGTGACTTCTGACATGCAGAACAATTGTATTATGTGCTCTTATAGCGGATCACTCATCATGATGATGCTTTGAGGCTAACGTATTTTTTCATAGCACTTCATAACACTGTAACAAGCCTTAATCACTTGTTCAAACTCTCTCGTGCAAAACCAATTAATGGAAGTGAGCTATGAGCTTATGACCGTTGTTTCATATTTGTATTATTTGTAAGAAGGAAGACACGTAACGCTTATAGTAACTAGGTCCGAGTAACTAGTTCACATCACGGTTCTATGTCAACTAGTATTTGGCTCGTACAGGGAAGGCATGCGTGAAAAATCACCTGAAGCTTCTGCTTTGAAATTTAAGAGATATTTTGATCACGCGCACGAATAAGTTCTAAAATTGCTTCTACATAGAAATTACAATGTAACTATGGTGAAAATTGAAGCTCATTCAAGTGTTGTAGCTAGTATGTATCATATTGAGCTCCTTCCAGGCTTAGGTCAAATGATTCTATTTATAAGGTCAGAAAACCACTTACTACAAGTGCAGTTGCATTTACCATTCGGTACATAGCACTCTGGTCGCTGGCCTTTGGGGCAAGTTGGAATTTTTCTTTAGGGCATGAACCTCCAGAGGCTGGAAATGAAAATATATATGCCACTTAGGAAAACAATTGTGAAGCTTTAGCAACATTGTAGGATGTAGTCAGAAAATTAAGGCCCTTACATGTATGAGATATTCACGATACAGTAACGTCGCAGAATGAGTGATACTTCGTGATGCTCAGTTTTTTTATATGCATATACTACTGTTCTTCAAAGGCAATTGTGCAAATATAAACCTCCGTGCTTTAATGGGTGGGTAGAGAATGTTACAAGAGTGGCTACTTCGGCTGGTTGGTATTGCATTTTAAAAAAAAAACTTTATTAGTGTACAAAAAACCTTTCAGAAGGAAGAAAAAAGCAGAGAGATAGGACAGAACACACACTTACAACCAATTTTATTGCACAGATGGTGTCAATATGTATACAGACAAAAGGGCAAGGAGATCACAAACATAAGAATAGACAAATGACGGCGCATGCGCCAGATCACCTTATTCCAATGTTGAAATGACAAGCTAAACTGAAAAGATATTTGTATTCATTATCCAGCAGATTGACGAACGGCGCACACACATACTCAATTCCTGCTTTGCGTATCAAAAAGGCTTCATATATTTCACGTGCCCTCTTGTTCTTATATCTTGCAATTACTTGGCATTCATCAAAATTTGGGGTGCGCCCACAATTCGCACAGTGACTACAGACTTCATGCTGTCTGAACGATCGCCTTAGGGAGCACGCTAAATCTGATGCGCGAATCAGTGGGCAGCCACTTGTCACACTTATTGCGATATCACTGCTTAAATGCTTCCATAATGTATTTACGTATACACCACTCTAGCAGTAGCCCCGCAATGGGCTGCAGTATTTCAAAATAAATAAATATATCATCCGAAAGCGTTCCACACAGTGCCCTGTTCCAATGTTATGACTGACTTCTGTTGCATCATGAAGTGTCGGGTGTGATTTATTCCCTTGGAGAATATTTTGGCTGCAGACAACGTTCAAAAGACTTTTGCGCAGAGTTCCGTTGCAATTTACGACCGATCTTGTTGACTTCATGAAGTGTTTGTATGCAATTTGTGTTTTTAGAAAATAATTTCCACGACAGACAACGTCCAGAAATTTTCCGTACAAGACTACGTTGCAGTCTTTTGAGAAATATCTGTCCCAACATAAAGTGTCAGGTAGAGTTAGTTGTGATAGAGCATATTTCGACTAACGACAATATTTAGAAGCATTTTACGTGGTACATGGTTTCCTATCTTATGACCAATATCTCTTGCATCATTCGGAGCCAAGTGTCCTTTCTGGCATTACAGAAAATTTCTAGTACAGACATGATCAAAAGCCTTCTGTACAAGATTCAATTGTAATCCTATGAATTTATATCTGTGACATCACGAAAGTTTCGTGTGCCAGTTTGCCGCTTCAGAGAATATTTTGTCTGTAGACCAACGTCCAGAAGTATTCTATACAGGATTCAGCTACACTATTATGACCAATATTGGTCACGTCGTGAAGCGTAAGGCACAGGTTAGATGTATCAAAGCGTGGTCTGAACTACGAAAACACACCCAGAAACATTCTACACAGGGTTTGGTCTCATATTATGACAATATATGTTGTTATCATTGAAAGCCAGGTGTGGCTGTGTTGCATTAGAGGTTCATCTATCGCAGACATCATCCGAAGCCTCTACATAGGGCTCTACTGTAGTCCTATGACCAAAGTTCTGACACATAATAAGTTTTGGGAGTCATTATTAGGTTAATGAGGGCTGTAAAATTATAAGTGTAAATGTACTGAATGTACCAGGATATTCGAAATAATATAATGAATTGGTATTGTAGATATACAACCTGGTGATTTATACATCTTGGTTTTTTTTAAAACCTGATTTTAAACCTAAGTACGGGGCAGCCACCCCTCTTAGACAATGAGAGGGGGAGGGCGATGTCTGCTCCATAAAATATTATATTATGGAGGGTGGCGCTAAGGCAGCCCATACATACACGTAAAAGGCAGGGGGGCACTGCGGGGAACATCCCCCTCCCCTTTAAGGAGGCCTCCTGCGCACGCCTATGACAGACATACAGTATCCTAGACGTGAATTTTCCGCTCTCAGGAGTGGCACACGCACTGATGGTTATTTATGGTGCATGCTTTGCTCACGGCCATGTTAATTACTTCTATATAAGTCATAACTGTGGCGGGTGAAACAAAATCAGCATCGCAACGCACCTCATATCTTCGGCAATGTATGAACCCCTCAAGTTTCAAACGCTCCGTTCTAAGCGGACATTGGAGCGTTTTTAGCCAAAACGTCAAGCAAGAGTTTGCATCGCGCTTGGGACGCATGGGCGTCAACATGGTTGACGCGTGCCAGTGGTTGCGCACCCTTTAGCTCCACAGGCGGGACTAGACGCTCTTGTTGCGTAGGCGCGTGCATACGCGTGCCAGTAGTAGCGATTAAGCGGGGCAAAGTACACGCGGGAGATAGAGCGCGTGCCGCCACGGGATGTGGTGACGCACGCTCATTCCGCCATCTGCTGATAATGCTGAAAACACGATAAGTCTCCCTAGATGCCCGTCAGCAGTTTGAGTGGTAGAATATAAAAAGCTTTGCCGTTTCAAAAATGAAGGACGTGCTCATTGTGTGGCTCGGTGCTTAACGCCTCACGCTCCCGATTAAGAGGACCGAAGTTCGAATTCGCGCGCTGGAGTCTTTTCAGTGTTTTTCTTTTTTT